>LR751328.1:174932-186784 GCA_902729485.2 Mus minutoides
TTCAACCCTCTAGGTGGAAGAATAACATGAACTAACTAGTTCCCCCTGCGCTCATGTCTCTAGCTGCATATATGGAAGAAGATGGCCTAGTTGGCCATCATTGGGAAGAGAGGCCCCTTGGTCATACAGACTCTATATGCCCCAGTACAGGGGAATGCCAGGGCCATTACGTGGGAGGGGGTGGGTAGGGGAGCAGGGCTGGGACGTGGGAGGGTAAGGGAAAATTTCTGGATAACATGTGAAATGTAAATGAAGAAAATATCTAATAAAGAGAAAAAAAATGAAAAAAAAAGATTGCTATGTTATTAGGATTAAATTTCATGTTGTGACAGTATTAATGGGACTGTCTTCAACAACTATTATCTAATAAGACAGTTATTCTTGACTAAGCCAGTTCATTGAGAGTAGGCCTTCTGTGTTTCCATACTGGAGTTGGAGAAACCACACAGGTCCTTTGGACAGCTTCGGCACTCTGGGGGAAGATATTAAACTCACACAGATAGAAGACTGTCAGTTTAACCCACCGTTACCGCCTAGACCTATAGAGTCAGTATGGTTTAGGTAATATCATATGGCTAGGGTAGTATGTACTAAGCATTGTACTGAGCATTGTAAACTGTTGGTTTTTTTCCCACTGCTACCATGACAAATAGCCATTTAGTTAGTGGCTGAAAATGAAACAAATTTACTTTAAAGTACTGGAAGTCATCCATCATGAAATCAGGGCTGACTGGAAATGAAATGGCTTGACTGTTAAGAGTGCTTTCTGTGCAAGCCTGGCATCCAAGTTTGATTTCTGAAACTCATGATAGAAGAAGAGAATCAACTCTCCAAAGATGTATGTCCTCTGATGTCCACATGTACACTGTGGCACTGGTTTGTTTACACACACACACACACACACACACACACACACACACACACACACACACACACACACACTTCCTCCCAAACACATACAAAGAACACATGAAAGTAATACATTTTAAACTTTTTTGCAGCCATTGGTTGTTCACTCCCACAAACAAGTTCTATGCTAATATTTGCCCTAGCACAGCTGGCAGGTCGAAGGTTTTGTGGCTGGGTTGATGGATGTCCCACCATTGAAAGCCTTGCCTGGTTCCAGAAGATGGCTGATTAAGGTTCTGTATCGTCCACTCCTAGAAGCCTTCACTAAGATCACCCTCATAGATTCCAGGAATTTTCCCCTGAACTGGGTTTCCACATAAGTTTAAAAAGCAGTCCTGAAATCAGAGCATGACTGCTCTAGAGGCCATGAGGGAAAATTGATTTCCTGATCCTTTTTATCTTCCAAGGGCCTTTTGCATTCCTTGGCTCATGCAGCCTTTCTTCCACCTCTAATGCAAATTACCTCCAACTCCCCTTCTCTTCTCATGTCTCCTCAATCTCTCGTACTCTGCTTTACTCTTTAAGGACCCCAGTGCTTCCATTGGGTCCATTTGTAAAGTCTCCTTCATTGTATGAGGTAATATACTTTCAATCATAGAGAATTACATGACATCCCAGGGAAAAGCAACGTTCTGACTACCACAGGTGAGCGACTTAGTTCTCTACATCTATTAGTCTCTATATCAAAACGAAGGAAAACTGATACCCCATAGGATGTAGAAATGCTCCAAGCTCAGGGTCTGTAAGTGGTTGTTTGGATATTCAGATTCAGGCACGCTAGCCTCTCTAGATGTTTTATTTAGCCTAGATGAGTCTAAGGAGAGAGCATTTGGAGCATTAAAATTTCTGCCATAGCAGGGAAATATACTTAAAATCTAAAGTTTATAAAAATTTTAGCATTCGTCTAAGCAGCAGTAATTTGAGGTATTTTCTGTCTGACTATTGTCATACCAGGAATCTGGAATATGGTAATATGGGTACAGCAGTTAAAAACATCCAACCATATATTTATGCTGACATTATTTTTAGTTTTCCTTCAAAATACTATTAGTGATAATATTTGATGGGGTCTTAGGGCATAGAAGCAGTTTCAAGGAGACATAGCCACATATTTATGACAGGCAAGGCTCTTTTTCTTTGGGATGGTGACCCTAGCTAAACTCAAAGCCAGTACTATCTAAAGGTGAGCAGTGTATTCACTTGTCAAGAGGGGTGTTGGACTTTTCATGATTTTTCTACCTTGGGCTAAAATTTGGTAGTTGTTCATGGGTCATGGCACAATTTTGGAAGATGTTTTTCTTCCTGTGCACAAGCCTCTTGGCATTGCTTGGTGGGCAATATGTGATTAGTTCCCTTAGGCAATTGATGATTTGTAGCTGGCATGATCTGTATCCAGAACCTGACAAGCCTGAAGGACTTTCAGTGCTGGAATTGATGGGAAATACAAGGGCAGAGTAGAACACACACATATTTGGTCCTGTGGGCAATGGCCCAAACTAATCCTATATTGCAATTTTGGGCAACCATTTCTGAGTGATTGACAACTATATGCAGAATTGAGTACAGTATGACTCAAAAATTAAGGTGACAAAGAGGACAGACACAATATGAGGGCAGAAACGAGTGCCTTTTATTTTGTGTGTGATTGTGTATGTGTTTGTGAATGAATGTGTGATTGTGTGCATATGTGTGTAAATGCTTATGTATATAAATTTGTGTGGGTGAACATGTAGTTGGTCTCTGTGTATGCAGGCATGTATGTATGGAATCCAGAAATCAACCTAGGATGTTATTTCTCAGATATTGTCTACTTTTCTTTGTATGAGACAAGGTCTTTCATTTTGTTTGGAGCTAACCTCACAGCAGGCTGGCTGGCTGACAGCTTGTCAGAAAACCCCAGAGACCCACTTATCTCCACTTCCTTCATGCTTGGATTATAAGCACACACCACCACATCAGATTTTTTTGAATCTTGGGGACCAAACTCAGGTTCTCATGCTTGGATAGTAAGCACTTCAATGACTGAGCTATCTCCCTACCTTCTAGTATCCTATTTTTATTACCCATCAGATATCTATAAGCTCTAGTAAAAAAATGAATGGGTGTGGGGAAGTGGGTACGGGGGAATAAAGGGTGTGGGAGAAAACCTGCATCCTGCCAGAGTTCCAGTGCTTTGGGCGGGCAGACGCAGAAGGACTGTTGCATGCTTTCCATGTGGCCCTGGGTGGGTGTCTGGCTGTGTGAAGCTATGAAATCCATGCTCGATGTGGGGTGTACAAAGGACAGTCCTAGATAACAGGTTCTCAGTCTCCAGCATCCCGTGCTGGATACCACAGAGGAGCTGAGAACAAATGCCCCCCTCCCCTCCCGGGGGGGTGGTGGTGCTGCTTGTTAGCAGGGGCCAAAGGGAGAAGAGAGGGAGGCACTGGCACTGTGTGGTTCCCACGTGGGCGAGAGTCCTTGGTCCTGTCCGGCATGACAGTCCTTGATGAGCAGAGACAGGCTATGGTTTTAGAGCTTTATTGTAGAAAGGCAGAGAGAAAGAGAGAAGGTAGAAAGAGGGAGAGAGGCTGGCCATGGCCACGTGGTGGGCAGGGAAGGGAGAGAGAGAAGGAGAGCTAGATAGGAGAGTTAAGAAATGTGAAAGCTGCCGGGCGTGGTGGCTCACGCCTTTAATCCCAGCACTTGGGAGGCAGAGACAGGCGGATTTCTGAGTTCAAGGCCAGCCTGGTCTACAAAGTGAGTTCCAGGACAGCCAGGGCTACACAGAGAAACCCTGTCTCGAAAAACCAAAAAAAAAAAAAAAAAGAAATGTGAAAGCTTAAAGAGAGTGAGGAGGGGCCAAGCAGCCCCTTTATAGTGGGCTGGGCCATCAGGTAACTGTGGGGAGGAGCATACCTGACTATAGTCAGGTAACTATAAGGGTGGAGTCTAGTCAGAATGCTAGAAATGTGGGGCATTGTCTACGTGACTTACAGTCACAGAATCATGGAGTTGGGGGCTCTGTGGTGTCAAGCATCTGACTCTGGGAATGTGGCTCACTTTTTCGTCCCTTGTAGAGATTTCTACTGGGTTGCCGGAGCAAGCCCCATTCAATCAAAATAGACTGCCTATCACAGACCCACAGATGGGCCTTTGCTTTTGCTTTTGGTAATCTTAGTTTGTTTATTCTTTAGTTTCTTTTTATATTAAATTTTATATATGTGATATATTTTGACCATATTCTTTTCTCTCCATCAAATACACTCAGATTCTCCTCACTTCCTTATACATTGAATTTCAGGCTTTCTTCTTCTCCCTCTTTTTCAAAAAATGCAACATAAAAGAAAACCTCAAAATTAAAGATCAAAACAAAAATAAATAAAATAAATGAGAAAATAATAAAGAAGTAAAACAAAAATAATAAAACAAAACAGAACAAAAACCAGAAACAGAACAAGACAACCAAAAATATCATGTGAAATATCTTTTCTGTTGACCAAGTACTCCTAGGTATGGAAATATACCCAGTGACACTCCATTGAAGAAAACTAATTTTCTCTTTCCTTACAGGTATTAATTTCAAATTACTTCTTGGCTAGTGGTGGGATTTAATCTTTATTTCCCCTTTTATAAAGGGTTTTTGTCTATTTAGAACTCATGCAAGTCTTGTGTGCTGTAACAGTGTCTGTAAGTTCATATGTGTACCCTACTGTTGTATCTGTAAGGAACTGTCGCAGGGTTACTCTGTATATCCCTGGCTGTCCTGGAACTCACTTTGTAAACCAGGCTGGCCTCGAACTCAGAAATCTGCCTGCCTCTGCCTCCTGAGTGTTAGGATCAAAGGTGTGCGCCACCATGCCTGGCTAGATTTTCAATCCCAGTTTAATTTAAGTTGGTATTTTTTTAGCAATTCTATATCTTTGTTAAGTTCTACTTTAATATCTTGAATTATTTTTCTTATTTCATTCAATTATTTGTGTTTTCACATTCTTTATTTAGACTATTAATATATTCTTTAAGGTCTTTGAAACAGTCATAATTCGTATTTTGAAGTTCTTGCCTGGCACTTCAGCTAAATTCTTTTTTTTTTTTTTTTTCCGAAACTATTACAATAGGATTGCTGACTTCTGAAAAAGATATTGTCATAGTTGTATATGTGTGTGATTTTGCTCTGGGATGTAGGCATATAGAGCCACAATGTTTGAATTGATTCCTGGTGTAGACATCTGGTCTCTACTCGTTGGCTGGATGATCTGTTGTTTGGTTGCTGTGGCCCCTTCTGGATCCTAGAAAAGTAGGGCAGCTATGGGCTCTATAAAATTGAGCCAAGTGTGGCTCCTGTAGGGTACCTGGTAGAGATTAGCTCTACAAGTCCGCAAGAAGTGACAAAAAAAGAGATGGTATTGAAAGAATGGCTGAAAGGGATAATAGGTAAGATCTGGGGAGACCTTGGCCCTTGGGTCCATACCTAGAGGCAGAATTTCAAGGAGATAAAGATGGAATGGGACGAGGGGTTGAAGCCAAAATGTAGACTTTGAAGGAGCTAGTATCTATTTTTTTTTATTAGGTTTGATTTATTATCTTTCTTTAAAAAATTTTTCTATTAGATATTTTCTTCATTTACATTTCAAATGCTATCCCAAAAGTCCCTTATACCCTCTCCGCACCCTGCTCCCCTACCGACCAACTCCCACTTCTTGGCCCTGGGGTTCCCCTTTACTGGGGCATATAGTTTGCAAGACCAAGGGGCCTCTCTTCTCAATGATGGCCGACTAGGCCATCTTCTCCTACATATGCAGCTAGAGACATGAGCTCTGGCGGTACTGATTAGTTCATATTGTTGTTCCACCTACAGGGTTGCAGACCCCTTCAGCTCCTCGGGTACTTTCTCTAGCTCCTCTATTGGGGGCCCTGAGTTCCATCCTATAGATGACTGTGAGCATGCCCTTCTGTATTTGACAGGCACTGGCAGAGCCTCTCTCAAGATAGCTATATCAGGGTCCTTTCAGCAAAATCTTGCTGTCATATGCAATAGTGTTTGCATTTGGTGGCTGATTATGGGATGGATCCCCGGGTGAGGCAGTCTCTTCATGGTCCATCCTTTCATCTTAGCTTCAAACTTTGACTCTGCAACTTCTTCCATGAGTATTTTATTCCCTATTCTAGGGAGGAATGAAGTATCCATGCATTGGTCTTCCTTCTTCTTGATTTTCTTGTGTTTTGGAAATTGTATCTTGTGTATTCTAGGTTTCTGGGCTAATATCCATTTATCAGTGAGTGCATATCAAGTTACTTCTTTTGTGATTGGGTTACCTCACTCAGGATGATATCCTCCAGATACATCTATTTGCCTAATAATTTCATAAATTCATTGTTTTTAATAGTTGAGTAGTGCTCCATTGTTTAAATGTACCATATATTTTGTATCCATTCCTCTGTTGAGGGACATCTGGGTTCTTTCCAGCTTCTGGCTATTATAGATAGGGCTGCTTTGAACATAGTGGAGCATGTGTCCTTATTACCAGTCGGAACATCTTCTGGGTATATACCCAGTACAGGTATTGCTGAATCTAGTGATAGTACTATGTCCAGTTTTCTGAGGAACCACCAGACTGATTTCCAGAGTGGTTGTACAAGCTTGCAATCCTGCCAGCAATGGAGGAGTGTTTCTCTTTCTCCACATCCATGCCAGCATCTGCTGTCACCTGAATTTTTGATCCTAGCCATTCTTACTGCTGTGAGGTGGTATCTCAGGGTTGTTTTGATTTGCATTTCCTTGATGATTAAGGATGTTGAACATTTTTTCAAGTGCTTCTCAGCCCTCTGTATTCCTCAGTTGAGAATTCTTTGTTTACCTTTGTACCCCATTTTTAATGTGGTTATTTGAATTTCTGGAGTTCAGCTTCTTGAGCTCTTTGTATATATTGGATATTAGTTCCCTATCAGATTTAGGTTTGGTAAAAATTCTTTCCCAATCTGTTGGTGGCCCCTTTTGTCTTATTGACAGTATCTTTTGCCTTACAGAATTATTATCTTTCTTAATTATGAAAGGAAGTATAATCTAGAGGAGTATCTCCCTGCTGCCGGAGCAGTTTCTCCAAAATGCATTGTTCTTATTACTGTTCATACTGTCTTCCTTCCTTCCTTCCTTCCTTCCTTCCTTCCTTCCTTCCTTCCTTCCCCCCGTTCTTCCTTCCTTCCTTCCTTCCTTCCTTCCTTCCTTCTCCTCCTCCCTTCCTCCCTCTCCCTCCTTTCACTTTCTTTCTTTCTTTCTTTCTTTCTTTCTTTCTTTCTTTCTTTCTTTCTTTCTTTCTTTCTTTCATTAAGAATATTTAATTCTTATTTATTACAACAATTGAATTTCCTAAACCACTAACCACGTGAAATTCACATTTACTTGTATAAAACATATTGCAAGATAGGCAAAAAACCAAACCAAACCATAACCACTTTCCATGTTGCCTAGTGTGAGCCTTTGACAACTTTTAAGACTCACTCATCCTAATCTATTAACTTGTCTTGTATATATGTTGAAATTTAGTGCTCTAAGTTTCTAAAAATAGGACAAATCTTGCTGGTGGGTCTTCATGATTATTTTTCCCTGGAAAAATTATATTGTGGAGAACCTACTGTGAAACTCCTCAATATTCAACATGTTGGCAGTTTTCACTTTTGATGAGAACACAGGAACATAATTTGATTGAAATATATAAAGTGCAAACAAAATATATTTTGTTTGTTTGTTTTGTTTTTAGTAGAGTTTTAAAATCTTGGCTCTTACTATGATACAAACCCAAAATAATAACAATTTTTAGATATTGGAGTTCACTGTAATAAGGCTGTACTTCAACGTCCCTCACATCACCAAGGGATTTTACCTCCATAGCAGCTCAGCTAAGAGTTGACAGTTCTGTTGCACCAAGGAATGAATTGTAGGCATGGTTATTTGGATACATATTTCCTGCTATGGTCAAAGCTATTTGACTTGAGTGATTGTTGTTATTCTCAGCCCACAGGGAACAGGTTACATTCATTTAAGAAATGGTGTGTGTATTAAGAAGTCATTCATCAACTGTTTCAATGAACAATGGTTCTGCTTGGAGGGTGGCACAGACATTAGATAAGGTAAGATTCTGATTCATTAATTGTAGTGATTTTGAAAAGCATTCATCTCAGGAAAAGAGTAACTTATAAGGTCCTCTTCTTCAAAATTGATAAAATAATTATAAATATCAAGCAAAACATTCAGTCTCACTCTTTGTTGTTCTCTTACAAGCCACCTCCCAAATTAATTGTCAACATTTCTTTAGGTTGTATAAATAACTTTGAAATATGCAAGCTGTTCTGAAAGCCATAGTATAGTGTAAAAATATCAAAGAAACAATCCTACTAATAGAGAGGCTGAGATAGGAGAAGCATGATTTCAAGACCATTATGTGGCACACAGTAAGTCACTGTCATGTACAAAAAAAAAGTGTATATGGATTGTATAATATTGGACCTATTCCTCCAATTCCAAATTAGATAGACCACTGGATGACAGCCAACAAATTTCTAATTCCTCATATTTTTGAATTTCAATCAATTAGAATATGTTGGTAATATTAATTTTCATATTAAGAGATATTAAAGAAAAATAATCATTACTTCCTGTTATTTTTGTTGTTAGAGGTGGAATTATGTTGGTGTGGGTTTGTTGAGAGATTACTTTCTTGCTTTTTCTAGGGTGTAGTTTCACTCTTGTGTTGGTGTTTTCCATCTATTATCCTTTGTAGGGTTGGATTTGTGGAAAGATATTGTGTATATTTGGTTTTGTCATGGAATATCATGTGTTCTCTGTCTATGGTAACTGAGGGCTTTGCTGGGTATATTAGCTTGGGCATTTGTGTTCTCTTAGAGTCTGTATGACATCTGCCCAGTATCTTCTAGCTTTCATAGTCTCTGGTGAGAAGTCTGGTATAATTCTGATAGGCCTGCCTTTATATACTTGACCTTTTCCCCTTACAGCTTTCAATATTCTTTCTTTGTTTAGTGCATATGATATTTGGATTATTATGTGATGGGAGGAATTTCTTTTCTGGTCCAGCCTATTTGGAGTTCTGTAGGCTTTCTGTATGTGCATGAGCTTTTCTTTCTTTAGGTTAGGGAAGTTTTCTTCTGTAATTTTGTTGAAGATATTTACTGGCCATTTAAGTTGGGATCTTCACTCTCTTTTATTTATCTTTTAATTTTATTTATTTATTTATTTATTTATTTATTTACTTATTTATTTTTGGTTTTTCGAGACAGGGTTTATCTGTATAGCCCTGGCTGTCCTGGAACTCACTCTGTAGATCAGGCTGACCTGGAACTCAGAAATCTGCCTGCCTCTGCCTCCTGAGTGTTGGGATTAAAGGCATGTGCCACCACGCTTGGCCTTCATCCTCTTTTATACTTACTATCTTTTGGATTTGTCTTCTCATTGTGTCCTGGATTTCTTGGATGTTTTGGGATAGGAGCTTTTTGCTTTTTTCATTTTCTTTCACTATTGTGCCAATGTTTTCTATGGTATCTTCTGCCCCCAAGATTCTCTCTTCTATCTCTTGTATTCTTTTGGTGATGCTTGCATCTATGAATTGTGACCTCTTTCCTAAGTTTTTTAGCTCCAGGGCTCTCTCCTTTTGTGATTTCTTTATTGTTTCTAGTTCCTCTTTTAGATCCTGGATGGTTTTGTTTGTTTCCTTCACTTGCTAGATTGTGTTTTCCTATAATTCTTTTGTGTTTCCTCTTAAAGGACTTTTAGCTGCTTACCTGTGTTTTCCTGTATTTTTTTTTAAAGGGAGTTACTTATGTCCTTCTTAAAGTCCTCTATCATCATCATGAGAAGTGATTTTAGATATGAATGTCGCTTATCTAGTACTTGCTATGGTGGGAGAACTGGGTTCTGATGATGTCAAGTAACCTTGGTTTCTGTTGCTTATATTTTTATGCTTGCCTCCCACCATCTGGTTATCTCTAGTGCTACCTGCCATGGTTATATCTGACTAGAGCTCCTTCTCCCTGTCATCCTGGTTGTGTCAGAACTCCTCAGAATCAAGCTGTCTCTGTGATCCTGAGATCCTGGGTGTGTCAGAACTCCTGTGAATCAACTTGTCACTAGGACCTGAGATCCTGGTGTGACCAAGCTCCTGGAATCCTGTAATCTTGGGCATGTTAGAGCACTGGGGAGTGGAACTTCCTCTGGGTGTTGTGGGAGTGGCTTTGTGCACAAGTTCTGCTCAGGGCACTGGCCTAGACAGACCGGAAGGAATTTGTGCCACTGGTCTAGAGGAGTTCCTGCGTGCCTGGGTTCTGCTGGTTCCAGTTACTCCCAGTGTTGGCACACATGGTGTGCTCTCCTCACCTCTGATCCTATGATCCTGGGCATGTCAGAGCCCTAATATAGATTTTTAAATGATAAATTAAGCAGTTACTGATGCAGGGCAGTGGTGGCACATGCCTGTAATCCCAGCACTTGGGAGGCAGAGGCAGGTGGATTTCTGAGTTCGAGGCCAGCCTGGTCTACAGAGTGAGTTCCAGGACAGCCAAGACTGCACAGAGAAACCCTGTTTAGAAAAACCAAAATAAATAAATAAATAAATAAATAAATAAATAAATAAATGCAGTTACTGATGTAGATGTTGTGATGAGTTCAGTGTGTAATAATTAAATCAAGCTAATTAACATATCTGTCATCTCAAGTGCTTATTTTTTATTTATGTATTTTTCTGGTGAGAGCAATTGGCATTTATTTTCTCACTGCTATTGAAAAGGCACAACACACTATTATTTACTATTACCAAGAGAAAGAAACAATCCAATACTTATCAAACCACAAACATCACTTAGCCAATGCAGTCACGAGTAAATGCAACAAAATGAGAGGTACCACAGTTCTTGATTTCAGATTGTGCTACAAGGTGCAGGTAGTTAAACAGCATCTTACTACAATATAACCAGACCTGCAAACTAGTACCCAAGAATAAGCATTGTAAAACTGAACTCTTTTGTGTGGAGTCAGTTGATTCTGACACAGGACTGAGAACACAATCTTCAAAAGGTAGCCTCTTCAACAATGGTGCTGGGAAGTCTGTATATCTATAACCAGAATCATGAAAAATCATGAAATTGGGTCTTTATCTCAAACCATTAGTTTTTAACTTCTTGATCCCAGGCTACTTGTCTCCCTCTGTTTTGTAGACTTGGTGTTGAATGCTAATGACTCCTCTCTGTGCAATCCCAGGCAGTCATTTTCAGACAATTATCTGTATCCCAAATGTTGTTTAAATGGGATCATTATTATTCAATTCTGTTGGGCCAGAGTGATTCATGGACCATTTTGCAAATATGAAAAGCAATTCACAAATCAGTGTGGGGGTGGGGTGTGCAGAGAAATTGTGATAGAGCAACAGTGATCAAACAGACTCCTGGTAAGGGCACAGAGCCAGCTCTGATCATGTGTTACTATGGGTATCTGACCCGATTTTTCCCTGAGTCATATCACTATAACCATATAGCTTTGGACTCTATATTTCCTATAGTGTTTAATATTAACTTTTAACCACTTTGTTAAATTATGCCTCAGGAGGTAGGAGGAATCAAATCTACCTCCAGCCAACCAGAGCACCTTCTTCTTACCATTTTAATTCTCATAAATATTTGCCCCAGACATATTATGAGTAAATAGCACAGTATAAAGCTATAAGTAATGAAGAGGGACCTAGATATTGAAGTAAAAGGGACAGTAAATTCTAAAGAAAATGTTAACTTCAAGAGGATGCTATGGATATAGAATCAATAAGTATTATTCTAAGCTATTCCTAGGATCATTTAGAAAAGGAGCAAGAATTAAGAGGTAGGACAAATAACCGAGTCTTTCTTCAGAGCTGTTAGTGTAGGGCTTATGTGTAAAACTGCTATATTGCCTGTACTGTTTTTTTTTT
>LR750095.1:0-197071 GCA_902729485.2 Mus minutoides
AACATGGAGGTGGAAGCTCATGGTCAGCTATTAGATGGAACACAGGGTTCCCAAGGAAGAAGGAGCTAGAGAAAGTACCCAAGGAGCTGAAGGGGTCTTCAACCCTATAGGTGGAAGAATAACCATGAACTAACTAGTACCCCCGGGGCTCGTGTCTCTAGCTGCATATATAGAAGATGATGGCCTAGTTGGCCATCAGAGGGAAGAGAGGCCCCTCGGTTATGCAGACTTTATATGCCCCAATACAGGGGAACACTGGGGCCAAGGGGTGGGAGCGGGTGGGTAGGGGAGCAGGGCTGGGAGGGGGGAGGATATAGGGAACTTTCTGGATAACACTTGAAATGTAAATGAAGAAAATATCTAATAAAAGTTGAAAAAAAAACTTATAATGAGCTTGTAGAATAAAATTCCTTTGAATTGAACAATCAACATCCTTCTATAACTGCCCTTTGTGTAACATTTTATCTCCATGAGGTAATTTTCTAAGAACTTTTGTTTGAGACGGTATAAGAAAGCCAGAGAAAGGGAATAATGTGTGGCAGCTGGGAATCTGCCTCATCTACCCACCAAATGTATGTGTGTGGCTTGCAGGGCTCTACCTGATGCTCAAATGTATAGATGTATGTGTTATTTGTATACATAAATGTGTAGATATATGATCTGTATATGCATGATCATTTGTGGAATTGATGAGACAGGAAGAGTTGATGAATTCCAAGACTCTTATCTAGCCAGCAAGAGGTCCTTGAGTAGGAGAGGAAGGAAACCAACACTTATCAAATCACAAAAAGTAAGAGAGTTACAGAGTAAAATAAAAACGGTGCTTATTAAAGCACAAATTGTAAGAGATTAAGACAGTGAAAACACAAATAGTAAGAAAGAAGCACTTATTAAAGTACAAATAATAAGATTCTAAGCCTTCTTCAGACATTGTGTCCCAATCAATATACTTATGGAGGGTAGTGCATACCACACAGTGTTTCAGGTCAGAGCTTCCAAAAGGGTAGGACACTGAACTCTGAGCCCTAATGGTGTTCAGATTCCACAGTCTATTTCTAGGGATGACCAACTAACCAGTGAGCCAAACATACTCTCCTATCATTTCCTCTATGGAAAAGTGCTGATTTCACCCATCCACATGGATAGTTATGTTGTTCATGCTAAATAAGGTCTATTAAAGTTGTAAGAAGTATTTTGCTAGAGGAGAGGAGAGGAGACTGCTACAAAGGTGGCACCTAAACACAGGTGTCCATTGCACAGCACTTTCAAGGAAGTAGTCAGTTGTAACCACCACACCCCATCCACAAATTCCAGATGCTCTGCTTGACTTCTTCCCTCCCTTCTTTCCTTCCTTCCTTCCTCCCTTCCTTTTTTCTTTACTTCCTATCTTCCTTCCTTCTCGTTTTTATCTGGTTTGGGGACTGAACCAAGCAGATGTTTTGATACTGAACTATATTTTCTCCAAATCTCAATTTTTTTAATTCTGAGAAGGATTTTTACTAACTTGCCCAGACTAGTCTTGTACTCATTTTACATCTCAAGCAGGCCCTTTGAACTTGTGATACATCTGCCTCAGTTTCCCATGTAGCTGTGACTGTAGGCCATAAATACCATATGTTCTTGTAAAGTATATATAGTTTGTTGATACATTTAGAAACATAGTAGCCTCTAGATTATTTCCTGACAGAAGGTGCCACATTTCTGAAGCCCAAGACATCATTCTTTCTGGGTTTCAGGTATGGATACCAACTTGATTTCAGCTCTAGCGGTATTATTTCTGACAGGCAAGTTTAGTTAGTATGTGAAATGTTGCTCTGTTGTCATCAACAGAGTACATCAGAGTAACTCAGAGAAATTGCTATATCTACATATGTGAATCACAGAGTTGAAGAATGATAGCAAGATCTTTTTCAAACAACAACAAAAAAAAGGTCTCAAAGTTGAAGACCTTCAACTGAGTAAGTTTCTCTTTTCTTTCAACATGAGGACTGACCCAACATATGAAACTGTCTTATGACAGAAGCAGTGATCCTGCAGCATTTGGGGTTATGACATTTTGGTTTTGCTAGTTTTGCATTTAGTTTTCAAATCATGTCTGGGAAGAATTAAGGAGTCATATGCTATTGAAAACCATTAATAGGCTAGAGGTATAGCTTAATATTAGAGAACTTACCTGGAATGTATGAAGATCTGAGATCAACTCCTAGCACTGCAAGAAAGTCAAAGGAATGTGAGGGCCCACTGTTCATGCATGCAGTGAGACAGCTGAGGCAAAAAAGTATTGGGACAAGCTAAAGTGAAAGAAGGCAGACACAGGAATATACTGGGTGGCTCCATGTATGTGGAATATCTGAGACAGGTACCACAGAAGCAGAAATGGTTTCAGAGGCTGAAAACAGCAGAATTGGGAACAGCAGCTTCACATGCATAGGGTTTCAGGGGGAATAGAGACACTTTTTTTTTTTAATTCAGTGATAATAATGGTTGGATAAAATTAACAACAGTGAACTTTCCAGTTTAAAGTGCCTAAGTTTATATCATGTGACTTTTCCTTTAAGTTAAATAACTAACAGTTTTTAATTTGCATTTGAAGTCAGGCAAATGTGATATTAGATAGAGCTCTCCTAGTCTAACACATGCTTGACAAAAACATTTCATAGGGACACAAAAATTTTACATAAATAAGCATAAGGTTATGCTTCTCCTCCTCTCATCTTTACAAACTAATGCATTTCTTCATAAGGTTTTTCACAGAGTTTTAGAATGTATCCTTCTTAAGGACTTTTAGTACTTTTTGAGATTCTGGGCTCTGAAATATGGGAAACAGTGATTTCTGGAAACAATTTAAATATATATATATATATATATATATATATATATATATATATATATATATGTGTGTGTATATATATGTGTGTGTGTGTGTGTGTGTGTGTGTGTGTGTGTGTATGTATATATGTATGTATATATGGAGAGAGAGAGAGAGAGAGAGAGAGAGAGATGCTCATAAGAGATGCATGGCCTCCTCTCTTCTTTACAATCTAATGGATTTCTTCATAAGATTTTTCACAGAGTTTTAGATTTGTCCCCAAACTCTAATTTAATTTGAAGATTACCCATATAGATACAGTTCTCCATTTAACTGAAAGTTGTATCGGTATGCAAATCTTCAGGGACCAAACAGGAAAATAGTGATGCCAAGAACCTAAATATCCTAAAAGACTTTGCCTCAAACTCCAGTAATACGTTCTTCCTTTCTGGAAGGAGACAGAATATATTTGGTTTCTCCTCTCTGTACTCATTGGGCTGTGTAAGGTGCAGGCTGCTTCTTTTCCATGAATGGGATAAGAGAAACCAGATATAAAAGACCAGAAAATTTAACTCTAAGTCAAGATGAAAGCTAACACTAGAGTAGAGAGTCTAAAGCGAGGACCTGGAGAGAGTACAGCAACAGAGATCCCAGTTCTAAAAAATAAAAAAATAAAAATAAAAAGGTATGGGTGAGCAGAGGCAGAGCAGGAAGAGTCACTAGGGAATTCTGATGAGGACCTAGTGTGAACTTATTGATGGCTCTAGTGACTTATTTAACATCCCTTCATGTGACTAGGTGGACAAGCATGGATCTTGAGTAGAATAGACATGGGTATTTTGGACAGTTCCTAAGTACACATCAAACACTATTACACCAAACATGGTTGCCCATTTCTTTAATTCTGACATCTCATAGGTAGAGACAGGTTGATCAAGATTCAAAGTCAACCTAGGACATATAGAAAGTTGAGGTCCTTTCAGAAAGAAAGAAATAAGAATAGAAGGAAGGAAGGAAGGAAGGAAGGAAGGAAGGAAGGAAGGAAGGAAGGAAGGAAGGAAAGAAGGAAGGAAAGAAGGAAGGAAAGAAGGAAGGAAAGAAGGAAGGAAGGGGAAAACAGGAGAAAGAAGAGGAGGGGAGGAAGAATGTAAAATGCCAGTATTCATCAGAGAAGATGGGCTAAAAGTCATAATTCCCAACTGCCATACTTCATGTGTTCTATAACATGAACCCTACAAATAGCTTTTCAAGTAAAAATCATCTTGAGAATTTTCAATTCAACATTAGCACAAAAGAATTTTCTCCTTCCCATAGATGTAGTATACTTAACTTGATATTCTATAACTAAAGTAGTAAAGGGTACAGATAAGATCTTCCTTGCCCCTGGAGGGAGTTAAAGCATACTTGTTAACATTTTTGACAATTCCTTTTCTAAATATAATTTCTAAAGAACAGTAGAATTATTTGTGGATGCCTCTAAGCTTGCACAATTATATTTCCTGCCAATATTCCTTTGAAAGCCGTTTTTAAAGTCAGAAAATTATTTCAGCAGTAAAATAGAGATAATAACAAGACAGCATTAAAGAAGCACACATTTTAGGTTAAATATTAGACATTATGACTCTATGCTTTATTTGATTACTAAGGAAGCTATCACTCCCAAATATGTGGCCACATAGTGGTGGGATGTTTAATTCATAATGGTTTGGCAGAGAAGGCAAAAGCAAGTTGCCTGCAACAAATCCTCTATTCATAGGGGAATAAGACAGACAATTTTAAATTGAACACTTCTGCTTTCTACAATGCGCCTGATTTCATAACTCTCAAATAAAGTTTGAAACAAATGCAGAAATGATTAGGAAGAATGAAGAGCCTATATATATATATAAAGAATGCCTCTTTCAATGAGATTTAATCATGGAACACAACAGGAGTACACGGAGGGGAAAAATGCCACATGTTTGTGGCACACCAGGGGATATTTTTCTACTTATCTTTGTGTCAGCTAAAACTGATGATAGTGAGGGAGAAGATGGTAGAAGCTGAGGAGCCCTGTAATTATTATTTCCTTGAGCCAAGCGAGGTGTAAGATCCATTATAGTTCCTTCCCACCTCTACCTGACGCCTGACTCTGAGTCACTGTGTAATGATTCCACCCGCAGAGGAGGAGTTATTTTTCTGGAATCTGAAGTGGGAAAAAGTACAGTCATTTTCCACACATTCTCTTACCCTAAAGCTAGTTGGGAATTTATTTTCTTATCCCCAACAGAGCTGGTGTTTTTTAAGAGTAAATAATAAGAAAGGGCAAGGTGACTACTTTGCACAGAGTATGGGGAACAAGGGAATGCTGATCCTGACCATGTTAATATCCTGGTGAGAGACAGGGAGAGGGGGAGGGAGAGAAAGAAGGGAGAGGGAGACAGACAGACAGACAGACAGACAGACAGACAGACAGACAGACAGACAGAGCAAGAAGAGAAGTCAGAGAACCATGTGCCCTTTGGGTAATCTTGGTTTCTAATGCCATGTCTTGTGAAATAGAATTCAGTGAAGTTGATGTGGTCATTAACTTTCTCTTTCTTTAGGACAACACCCAACTTTTTAGATTTAAAAGCAGTTATTTCAGGCAGAAGCCAGGGCTAATGGCTACACAGAGTAAAAATAAGACTGATCATTTGCAGGGGCACCACTGGCAGGATGTAGGGAGGAACTAACAGAGAGGACTGAAAATTCGTATAAAGCAGATGGTGCTGAGGAACCTGGAGAATTCCAGGCCATCTTACTTCCAAACCATTGCCCCTTGACTGTCTTCTTCTTTTTTTTTAACCTTATTTTATTTTTAATTTATTTTTTACACTCCATATTTTATTCCCCCCCATCCACCCTCCGACTTCTCCACATCCTACACCTCCTTCCCACCCCACCCAGTCTCATATGGATGCCCCCAGCCCAACCCCACCTGACCTCTAAACTCCCTGGGGCCTCCAGTATCTTGAGGGTTAGGTGCATCATCTCTGAATGAACACAGACCCAGCAGTGCTCTACTGTATCTACTGTATGTGTGTTGGGTGCCTCGTATCAACTGATATATGCTGTCTGTCTGGTGGTCCAGCGTGTGAGATCTCGAGGATCTGGACTAATTGAGACTGCTGGTCCTCCTGCAGTCACCCTTCACCCTTCACCTCAGCTTCTTTCAGCCTTCCCTAATTCAACAACAGGGGTCAGCTGCTTCTGTCCATTGGTTGGGCACAAATATCTGCCCTTGACTGTCTTCTTAATGATCCCCACTGTACCAAATCCCAACAAGTCAGCCCAAATCTACAAAGAATCAGAAACCTGATGATCACTATACTCTGTCCCCTATGCTGTCCACTCCCAAGAGGCACATTCTTCTGCATTGCAATCCACCTGATATGTTTGGTTATCTATAGACAAAGCTTAATAGAAGAGATGGCTTAATGCTTTTAGAACCATCCAAAGTCATGTTTCTTTTCTCCTGGTAGTTTATTCTTAGAGGTTAAAAGAGAGACAATGAGAAGCAGAGAGAAATGCCCAGGTGCCCTCTTTTCATTAACAGTGACACTGCTAATTAGGATGTTATTTTTAGAGAGCATTCTGGCACCACAAGAGCTCAATAAAGTGATCATACCCCTCAAGCTAATCATTCCCACCTTGGGGAATTTTCTTAAGCAGCAACATTTAAGCCTACTTGAACAAAGATGTTTATAGCCACCCTATTTGTAATCACACACAACTTGAAACAACCCAAATGCTCAACAATTAGAGAGTGATTAAGCAAACTTTGGAATTTCAATATGGAAACAAAGTCTGTGGCAATAAAAATGATGAACATGCAGTCTACATAAATACTGTAAAAAGCCTAGGGAAAATAACACCAGTTACAAAGGAAGCCATATAATATTCTAAGCACAGTATAAAATCGTGTGCTTGCTTATAGCAATGTCAGTGTCATTCTTAACAATAAGAATGGACCATAGTCTGAAAGAGATTATGTATTCCCTCCATGCTCAGACCTAGAAATGTTCTGGATTTCTGTAACTTGGGATGTACTTATACGTTATATGTACATGCATACATATAATGAGCTGTTTGGAAAAGGACCCCAGTCTAAGCAAGGAATTCATTGGCTTCATGGATACTTTGCTCACACAAACTGAAAATGATTTTATGTGGTATTTCCTGCTTTGACTAGGATCAGTCACAAGAGGTCAGACATTTGTAGAATCCCATTGACAATCCAAATGTTTCTTGTTTTAGAACATTTCAAATTTTTATATTTGAATTAGGAACATTCCATCGGTAAACAGTTACTTCTCAGAGTAAGCAAAGACTTCATATTTTTACAATAATTTGTGTTTTTCCTTAGAAACTACAAACCTGCTTTAAAATATACCACTTATAGGCATTTTGGCGCTATAGTATGTGCTGATAATTGCATTTATTTAATACTCTGCATGTTGGGTTATGGTATTCTTCTGACATATACCACAAGGCCCCAAAGAAGCCAGTGCTCTAAAACATTGTACAATTAGACTTTCGTAGAAATAAGTACCAACTTTGCCTTCAGTGACATTTACCACTTGCATCAAGATAAACCAAGGTCAAGAATTCTATAGCAAAGAATTCAAACAAAGTGGGGCTCAGAGCGTGAAAAACAGATCTGAGTAAGAAACACAAAGTAGAGGCCAGGGAAAGGTGATGGACGTTATTGACACAAAGCAAGGAGAAGATGCTAGGCTCAAAGCCTGCAAAGGAGAAAGGACAAAGAGGCAGGTTCCTTAAAGAGCTCTGTGTACCATCCCGTCCCAATGCTAGTTTTTTATTCATCTTTAGTCTTTGGTCTTAGAGATCATAAATACTTCCTGGAAATGATCTACTCTAGATTTTTTAGAAAGTTTTTTTTTTCCATTCTAGTCAGGCCTCGTGGTAGCAAAAACATATCAATTCTAAGATTTAAAAGAATAGTATTGGTTTCACTGGTGGACATCATGTTACATGGGCCTGTGTCTTTATTAATATTTTATTTAGTGAATTATGGTTGGAATGAATCACATGGCTGATTGTAATATATATATATAAAACAATGAATGTCATGCTTCCCTGCACATCTAGAATTATACATGTAGGGATATACTTAAGAGTTCAATAATATGTCAAACTCCAGCTTCCCTGCTGCTGTGAGCCTCCCCGTTTGGGAAGCAACAGCGTTTATAATCTGATTACTGTTCATGAAGGCAAAGGAGCAAAGTCAGCAGCCTTTTATGAATGTTGACAATGCTATGCTCACCATTAGAGCTTTTCCACAACTACATTTCCAATTTTGTATCACTAAACTCTTAAATGTTCAAATCAGCAAGAACCATTGATTCATGGGTGCTACGTTGAAATCAATTTCCACTGGTCATTTCCGATCATTCCTACCAGTCAGCCTTTTTAAATCACTGTAGCTATTAAATCAACATGGATACAAATGACAGACCTGTTTTATGCCCAAATGTGGATGAGCTGAAACCACAAAAGATCTCTTGAATCCAGATCTTTTCTATAAGTACAGAGTGATGAAGTAAAGGTGAATTTTAGAAAAAAAAATGGGTTGGACCTCCACTCTTGGATAGAACTGGGTTGGAACTCTGGTCTTGGGTAGGCATTTCACTACCAAAAAAAACAAAAAAAAACAAAAAACAACAAAAAAAACACGGGTCTTCACCTGTGATGTAAGATTAGTATCTCCTATCTTACAGAACTGCCACAAGGGTCAGACAAAATGCACAAGAGAAGCACTAGGTCAGCTATCATATGGTATCACTTGAGTCTCTTTAAGAGATTGAGGCTATGTTAGCTCATGGGTTCATTGTCTACACTGGCTTCATGCTATTATCTTTGTTCGAAGCAGATTTGATGATATGACTTCCGGCCACTGCCAGAAAAATCTTCCTTCTATTTTTTTTTTCTTCCTTCTATGATAAGTACTTTGGTAAGTTAAATGTTCATTTGAAATAAGTTAAGTGACAAGCACTAATAAATGTAATTAAATGCATGTCCATTCTTTGTCAGGCATATAAACACACAGGAGCACGCAGACTATGATGACGGTTAGGGAAGTCTCAGAGATGTAAGATTGTCTTACTTCCTTCTTGATGGTATGAATGCATCTCTTGGTATTTCCTCTTCAAAACATTTTTGTCTGTTTTCTTAGCAATCACAATTCTTACAGACAACCCAGGCCAGTTTTTAAAGTAAGCATGGACTGGCTTGTTGCCGTGGATGCAATTAGAAACATCAAGGACTTTGGGTACTGTGTGCTAAGCAGATTCTCAGACCCAGAGATTCTGAATTAAGTGATTTAGCATGGACCATGGACCTCTACCTTGGTATGTGTGACTGTGTGTGTGTGCACGTGTGTGTGCTTTTAGTAATTAAAACATACAATACTCACTGAGGAGGAAGGCTTTAGATTTTGACTAGTAACCTTGCCTGGTTAGTAGTCAGGCCATACACAAGTTAAAGGCATTACCCAGGGAATGGATATGCAATCTGTATCATGTATCGGGAAGTGAGTGTACTAACAAGTTTTCAAACAGACAACAACAAAGAAGTACCTCTGTTGATGAGTAGAGCAACAAATCCGGACACCCAAGTTCTTCATCAGCAGTAGACAGATTAAATAGAGAATATCATTAAAAATGTCCTAACACTACCGTCTGTCATATAGGTCAAAATTTAAAAGAAATAAATGATGGCATCTAATTATACTTCTCTTGAAATGACAAGAGGTTCAAAGGGCTGTCTTAAGTCTCCTCTGCATCTTCTAAGCCGACATATCGGGAACTCAGATTCCATCATGCACAAAGTGTTTGCCTGTGTGTCCAAATCACTTCAGTGTGAGGCAGACGTAGTTAACTTACCCATCACCCAGAACAACACAGAGCACATTGCTAAAGGATGCCAAACTGGAGCCTTCTCCAATGGACCATTCTCTTAGAGACCTCCATTGAAGGTAGACTAGGTGCTGAGAAGGCCCACACAAGGGATCATGTGTGTCGGCAATGAGGAACGTGCACGAGGATCCTGCACATGTGAGTGGGATAAAGGCAGAGACCCAGGAAAACCACAAACTTGACCTTGAGCCAAAGGTTCGGTAGCCAATAATATTGATACTAGGTCAAACTTAACCCACATGGGTGGGGCCTTGCCCTCTTCTTTGCATCTCTCTTCTCTTTCCCCATGCAGAGATAGCACAGAGTAGATGTGAGGAGTATCTGAAGAGTAAGTGAGGGGATAATGTCAAAGACACACCCAGCCCTCTCACCAGTGACTGCACCTGAGGCCAGAGCTGGGATAGAGTTTCTACTGAGAAGTTGTGCTTTTTATTTATGTGGTATTTGAATTTTTACATTAAATGAGACTCTCTCTTGTATGACAAAGCGGGTAGGAAAATCTTTGGAATGCACACAAAATAATAATCAATGGAGGAAGGCAGAACTTGGCAGAATAGATCTGGTGCAAAAAAATGTGAGAAGAATAAGTGTTGATTTGTGGCTGCATTTCAACAGGTCCAGCCCACTCCATATGCCTGTGTCTGTTTCCTGGGCAGAGAGATCTCCCTTGCCACCTCTAGATTCAAAGAGCTTAGACAACTTGAAATGGCATTTGGCCTCTTCAGAAACAAATCTTTCTAGTTCTGTGGAGACTCCTTCAATTTTTCAGGCTGAAGGCTTTTTCTGACATTTTAAAGATTGGTGCCAGCCACTGGCTCTCATGTCGCATAAATTATGCAACTCTCAGTCTGATGCACAATCACTATACCACCTTCTCTCTGTCTGTCTGTCTGTCTGTCTGTCTGTCTTGCTCTCTCTCCCTCTCTCACTCTTTCTCTCTCCTTGGCAGAACTATATGGTTCTGTGGTGTAACTGACTCCTCCTGGTGGGTTCTGATAAAAACAAGAATGTAGATAGTTAGAAACACAGGCCCAGAAACCTGGCATAGTGTCTTTAATCTGCCTCTGACACTAGCTGAACCACATTGTTGGTTTCTAACACTCCCCGGACTTGGTTTCCATGTGTTTTTTTTTTTTAAATGGTCATAATAGCTGCTTAATGGGTTTGTTTTAAGGACTACTTGCAATCGTGCCTTTGGCATGTGTCTGGGACCCACATGCTGAATGAAAGTAGATTGGTAGTTTTCTACAAAATAAGATAGTGAAGTTTACAACAATAGCCATCTCCATTGAATGGAGACTACCAAAGCAAACAGATAGATTTATTATCAGCTTGTAAATATTATAACATCAACACAAAAAGGACACTTGTTTCCCTGTGTACACACTAGAGAGCAGGACTATACCAGTCAGTCTCTCCAGAGTTTTTCGCTTCTCTATCTGCCTCCTTTCCCTTACAGCACTCTCTATCATGATCAACAAGCTCTTCATACCCTTTTGTCATTACCTGTAAGTATAGACCCAGGACCCTTAAGACAATGTCATCTGACCCACACAAATTGTAACAGGGTTGAAGAGGGTACATTACACTTATACAGGAGCCCTTTGTCTTCTGTATAACACAAAAGGACAGATAATTGGCTGAAGATAGACAAATGCTTTGAACTTCCCCCGGGGAAGAGTAGCAGCTAAAGAGATTGGAGAAGCAGAGGGACTTTTTTAGTCCCATGTTCTATTAGTTAACCCCTAGTCTGAGAAAATTCTAAGTAAGGGATATACATTATCTCACTGACACATCCTGAAGTCACACTTTGTTGCTGGTCTTAATGATCTTAGCTCAGGTGTGACTCCCTCTCTTCTTACAGAGAGCTTATCCCCTTCCCTTTGACAACTCTACCACCTCTCACTTCTCCACCAGTGAGGGTCTCAATAGGCTTGTTAGCATCTTTTCCTGCAGGCCGAGTTGTTCAGTCTGAAGTCTTCTGCCGTGCTATAAACAACTAGGAAAATCAAGATGAGCTTTGAATTCTATGTGGCTGGCACATACAGCCAGAATGGGCACTGAGTCTGGTTCTGTGGAAGGAGACTTCTCCAAAGTGAAACTTGTCTGGATCCATAACAGATGACTGTGGGGAGTCCTCATCAAATCATACAACTATCCATCTTTGAATCATGACCACATCCTCCTCAAGCATAAACTGCCTCTCAGATGTCAGATGAAAACCTTGAGGGGACAGGCATTTCTTCCACTTTAAAATCAAAAACAAATGAATGAATGGTGTCATCCACTCATCCCTACAGGGATAGGTATCTAATATTCCCTGGGAGACAGCCTGACTAGCTCCTCCCACCAGCCATTGCTTCTCTTTCTTGCCTAGTGCCATTCCTTGTTGGTTAAAATAATGAATTTTCCTCCATCTAATTGATGGTCTCTTGGCTAATAAAACCCTCTTCGGAAGCTTTGAGATAATGGTCTGTGTTGACCTAATTAAGTTCTTAAGTAAGGTGCTTCCACTTTTTCCTAGTTGTGTTATTTATTTCCTCCTAGGTTGCCCTTTTATGGAGATGTGGCATAAATTCAAGGAGATCCACTTCAAATCCATTTGTTGGCTCTGCTTCAAGAGATGAATACAAATTACTGTTTATCCACCAAACACTTACATTGCATTCCTGCGTGCTGGGCAGCATTCTAAGTGTTTTATAAACATCGGCGCTTTTCATGCTCATGACAGCTCTGTAGATAGGCATCTCATTACCTCCACATACATTTAGACATGGCAAATGGAGCACAGGGAGGATAAGAAACAGCCAGTGCTGCACAGCTGGTTGCAACAGGATGTGTAAGCAGGTCGCCTTGCTCTAGAGCCCTTACACACCAAGGGATGATCCTACCTGGTTTTGTGATACAAACCACTTTCTCTTTATCTCAATCAAATTACACTGCTGATCTACACAATTGGTCATCATTTTTTTCTATATGGAAAGAAGATAATTTCTAAATGGCTAAGTGGCTTTTCTGAGTAATAATTAAGCAGATCTGAAATTCAGTGCATTGTGTCTAAATCCAAAAGCAAGCTTACCATAGATACCTTCTGCTTTGTCTAGGTCTATACAGGATGTACACAAGGGAATTTCTGCTGTAGAATCTTATTTCCTTACTTGACTTTGCTATCAATACAGTCATTGGATCAGGCCTTTAACTAATTCAGAGCACATATGCCCAGAGGGTCCTGTAATGAATCCATTTGTAAATTACAGAGAAAGTCATAAATTATTTCCACATAAAGGGAGCATAGATCAAGACTGCCGCATTCCTATGAGCATTGTGGTCCACCCTTAACCTAAATCATATTTTCTCCTTGTAAATGGGAAGGAAAATTACATTGTCTTGACCTTTTGATCGTTGGATCTTGTATTTATTTTATATATTTCTCAAAAGAATTCACAAGGAAATACAGTCACTTAACCTTCTTCTAGAAAAGGGTACAAAGCAAAAATCCTAGGCATGAAATAGACACACAGTGGCCATTGCCTCTTTATGGATTGAACTATTGAACAACTCATACTTTGATCATTATTTAGTGCAATTTATGACTTCCAAGAGGCCATTTATCAATAACTCCTGAATGATTTTTTTCAAAACAAGTACAAATAAAAAAAAGAACAATTTACTCTAATTTCTTTGATAGGATGCTGATTATTGTCTTATTGATCTCAGCCTGCCATGATGGCATTGTTAGGACTAGGTAGAGACTACAGAGATGCTGAGTACTTTTCTCACACTGAGGCAGGAGCTATTTCCAGTTTGGTTATCCTGTGGTTGCCCTGTAGCTACCTCTCTGGGAGCAGTCATTAGATACCATCCATCAAGGATGGTTTGTATAAGCCAGCAAATAGGTTTGCGTGTTTCCTAGATTCATCTGCACATGTGCTTTAAATCATCTGTAGATTGCATTCAGTATCTAGCACCATGCAAGTACCATGCTATATTATACTGTTTCCAGAAACAAGGGGGTGGGAGGGGGGAAGTGTGCTTGTGTTTGATGTACATTCCACTTAATGTTAGTAAATCAATAAATGGAGTGTCGTGGTTTGAAAACATGACCCATGGATTCAAGAATTTTGTGGACTGGTGACGACATGGAATTAACAAAGAATATTGCGAGCGATGCCCTAGTAAAGTTACCTACAAGCTACTGAAGTGACATGAAGAGGGGGTGATCAGCCAGCCAAATGAACCAGCCCACACTCTTTCCTTTTGCTAGGTCCTGAGAGTTGAGTAGGAGATACTTAAACAATGTCTAAAAAGGAAATTGTGTCAAAGAAACCTTGGCACAATACAGAACATACAGCATCTTGTACACCATGAAGACCTTTGAACCTTGTTAACATTTCCCAACAGCACACATATGTTAATTTGAGAGCAAAAAAATGGCAGGATATTGGTCCTTTACTGGGAAAAAAGAAAAAAGAAAATGACAAAATTAAATCTGCTGGATGGGTGGAGAGTTGGGAATCAATGAGAAATCATGCTAGGAGCCCACAAGAATGACATGTAGGAGCAAAACCAAGGCAATGGAAGAGCAATCAGGAGATGAATTTCTAGAACTGAGAGGTTAGAAATATGGAAAGCATGGTAGATGACCTTCATTATGTGATGTGTTGTGAGGAAGGTAGGGCCACGCACTAAATTAGGTCAGATATTAATCACCTTATTTTTTACAAGATCAAATAACTAAGAACTTCATTAAGACATAGTAACCATGGTGAACTATCACTATTGGGAAGCATAGCACAAAAGCCATTTAAGCTCAGGATTGGTTCATTCAGCCACACCTTCCAGAGTCCTTATTTCCTTTCTACCCATGCTTCTATCTTTCCATCTTTCACACTGCTCACAGGCATAGTACAGGGAATGCAGCCTCAAGGATTTCACACCAACCTATGGCAGCAAAAATGGGAGGGGCTTTATCCAAGTATCGATTTCAGATACAGAGATGGATTCCCATTCTTCTGCAGCTGTCCATGCGAGTTTCAGGTCTAGAACAGAATCCAGTGCCCGGGTGTCAGCCCTTGCATCTATAGGAAATGAAGACCTACAGAGCAGATCCAGGGTCTACCTTTTCTAGTTCATGGTAGGGATAGAGATGGGGAAAAAATTTTTTTTTCTACTAAAGAGGGTTTTAAAAGAATGAGGCTACATAGGAAATGGCCCGAATTCCTGCAGGAAGGACAAGAGTTGAGAGATTCTTCCACAGTCTATTGTAGAGGTAAGGAAAGTGGACCCAATGAATATCTATAAAACCAAGATGGCAAATATACAAGAGTGAGAGACCTTGGAACACACAGAGGGGATGTCTCCATACAGTCCCTCTCCCTACACCCTCTACACTTCCAGGGCTCAGGGAACTCTGTGGAAGTGAAGGTGGAAAACTCATAAGAGCCAGAGAAGACAGAGAAGATCAAGGCTTTCTACATGCAACAGAGCTAGGGCACATATAAACTCACAGAGACTGAGGCAGAGTGCAAAAGGTCTGTACAGGTCTGCATCAACGGGATGCTAGGACTGAGTGTGCAAGAGAGCATATGCCTTCATCCCTAAACCAGATACTGTTTGTAATTGAGAGCCATTTGAAATTATATATATATATATATATATATATATATATATATATATATATATATATATATATATATATATATATAGTTTTCTCCTAGGGAAAACAAATCACTCTCAAGAACAGGCCCCATCCTCACCAGTAGATAGCCAACAGAAAATAAAATCAGGGGCATCTTTGGAAGTTCTTTGTCTCATAATGTTGTCAGGGCATTTTTAAAGCTTTACATGTCCTTTATGTATATATTATGGCTTATAGTTTTGTGTTTTTATAGGATTTGTAATGTGCAAGTGTGCATGTGCGCATGTGTGTGTGTGTGTGTGTGTGTGCATCTATATGTGTGAATTGTGTGTTTTCTTTGTCTCTTTTCTCTTGTTTGGTTTTTTTTTCTATTCCAATTTGTTTGATTTTGCTTTATTTTATTTTACTATTTTTTTCAGATGCCTGTTTGTTTTATAAGGAAGGACAGAAAGGATGTGTATCCAGATGAGAGGAGAGGTGGAAAGGAACTGGGAGGAGTAGGGGAGGGAAAACAAAAATCAGAATATAGTGTATGAAAAATATCTATTTTCAATTTTGAAATATATAAATACTAAAAAAAGAGGTTTCCAAAATGTGAACACTGTAACTAACCCATGCTTTAGGCACTGTGAGGACCAAGCTGATGGCTTGCATAAGTTTAATTTATAGCAATATGTGTTCAGGCTTCAAACTGACTTGAGCTGACATATCTCACACCACACATGTAGCAGACACCTGGATCATAGACATTCGTTTCCCTGATTTCAAGTGTCAATATTTCTTTAGCTATATACTCCATATCCCTATAAATTCCATATACTTCCTCTTTGAAATATAGTGCCCTTGGCCTGCCTGCACAGGGGAAACACGAAGAACTTGGACTAGCTTTAACATCAATACCAGCCTTTCCTCAAATGGGATTTTCAAAAAAGGAAGGAGTTTGGGGGAATTTCTCCCCTGCTGGATGCTTTAGTCATGAGGCATCTCAGATGGTATATTATGCCCTATCTGGCACCAAAATCCCTGTGCCCAGAAAGGAGACTTTAGTTCTCCAAGTTCTTGTCATAGCCTGGAGAACTGGTTCTACCCCAAACATTCTCAATCTCCTTGAAACACAAACATGTTCCCCTGTGTTTAAACTTCATCTTATTCAATTACCTTTTTCAGCTTCACTTGTTGCTAAAGGAACTAATCCTCACAGTGGGTCTGGCAAATGCGATGTTTTTAATAAAGAAACACGCAATCTGGAACATGTTGCTTTAGTGTATGACGCAGGTTAGAATTATTTCTGTTGATTTACAACTGCATCAAAAATTATAGTAGAAATAGCTGCTATGTTACTCACCTTCATATCTTTTTAACTAGATCATCTAATAAGCAAATTATATGTAGAAATTTCCCTCATTTTGTGGGAGGAGTAAGGAGAGGGAAAACCAAAATTAGAATATAGTGTCTGAAAAAAATCTATTTTCAGTTTTTAAAAAGTCAACACTCAAAAAGTTTAACTGATATATTTAAAATGTTGATTTCTCTAGATGACTCCCCTGTCCCCCCAAAAAACCCAGAAAGCCAAAGGCTTTGTTGTGTCCCCTATTTTCTTTAACCTGAAACCTACCCACAAGGTACTTGGTAAATCCCCTTTGATGTGTCAGAAAGGTCAACTTCAGTGTCAAGGTTTGTCTAACAAGCTATTTGTTGAACAAATTCATTTCATTTCCCCTTTTAAAAGTTAAGTTGGAATGTACCAATATGATAAACTACTGACTTTCATCCTGGTCACCCCAGTTCTACAAACTCAAACTCATTAAAGATTCGACCATTTCCCACCTTGCTTTAAACTCCCTGTCTCCATTGAAGTAAGAAGGTAAATAGTCACAGCAGCTCCAAATACCAATGTCAAGATAAAAGGATGTGGTTCTCCTTTTCCACCTTTGAAATTATAAATGGATTGATGCAAAAACAAATTTCAGAGCCTTGAGTACTAGCTTGCTTGCTGTTTGCAAACAATGAGTTCCTAACAAGAATAAATAAACGACTGACTCAGTGGGCACCATCAAAGCATAGTAAAGTTAGGGCAGGTCTCTGTTGTCAAACTGCCTGGCATTTTCAGTATTTAGATTAAATTTAGACTAAAGTGGGCAAATAATTATTCCTATTCCCAAGAATATATAAGATTCAGTGAGATGATTTAAAAGAACTGAAATTATAAGGAAAATAACCTATAACAGAAACCTAAGGGAAACATGCTTTGGGACCATTTGGTACTAATGGTTGCTTTTGAAAATTCTAATTAGGAAATATTCACTCTTAAAGTCTGTCTTTTACACCTGCTTGAACCTATCACCCTGGCTTCCTATACCTTTACCAGAATAGCATTTTTTATTTGTCTAAATTCAATAAATGATTGGTTAGCTTTTACCTACATTTAAAGAACCACACCCCCCAACCAAGCCTGTTCCTCTGTTCTATAGTACTATAAAGGCCATTCATTCCAGTCCAGTGAACCCCGTGCTATTCTGTTAGCAGAATCCTGAAGCCTGGACTCACCTCTGTTCTCTGATCAGCAGTCCTTAATTTCATTGGCTTTCATTGCAGGTGATTCATGACTGATTGGAACATGCTTCCATGTAGTGGATGGAGCTCATGATAGAATTTATCTCTCCCTCTGTGAAAAATACTTGTAGAATTTAAATGAGAAAAATCTTATCTATATAACACAACTTTTTTTTTTAATTTTCAGATTTTAAAAATCAGTATAAAAGTAACTTATCACATTTGTTATCATTGCTTTGCCTGCCAGAGAGCTCCCAGCCATAGGGGGGAGTGATAATTCTTACAGATGAAATATCTGAGTCTTTCATAACCTGGGTCTGTTTTTCCATTTATTATTTGCCTTGTGATGATATTTTATGCTCTAAAGTCTTTGGTTGAAATAGATGAGGTGTATGTGTGCGTAGTCAACATTAAAATGGTCATTTTTTTGACATAAAGATTTTCTTAATTTACAGCTTAAGAATGACTTTCTCTTCCAAGACATAGTTTCTCTGTGTAGCCCTAGCTGTCCTGAAACTCTCTGTAGTCCAGGCTGGTCTTAAACTCAGGGATTTGTTTGCATCTCCCTCCAGAGTGCTGGGATCAACAACATGTGCTATCACTTCCCAACTTTTGAAAGATTTTTATAAAGAATTACAACTGGATATTTTATCCTTTCCTCTGAAAACAGAGAAAGCAAAAAATCATTGTAACGGATCATTCTAGACATTAAAAAGCAATTACTAAAACAATGAAGTTTGTTTGTTTTGTTTTGTTTTTTGTTTTGCCACAGTGAGGTAGACAGACAAGGAAAATTGTGGAAACATTTCCCAGAGGCCAAGGAATAAATGGAGGGTCTCAAATATGGATGTTTTGGATATGTGATTATTATCGCCCTGAGCACCACTTTCATTGTTGAGACTTCTGATTCTTCTGCTGATATTTGGCCTCCTGAGAGTCTGCTCCGCCACTCTCTCACTCCTGATGTGTGGAACAATATACTTCCTGTATTTGTTAGTTTTTCAGTTGCTGTGACAAAATATCTGACCAAAACCACTTACAGAGAAAAAAGGTTCACTCTGGCTCACAGTGCTCTGGGCTCACATTGTTGCAGGAAGGCATGGAAGCAGGAGCACAGGGCAGCTGGGCACAACACACTCATAGCTAGGATCAGGGGACTGCGGATACCCCGCTGCCTCCTTTGTATTCAGTCTAGAACCTCAGGCCATGGGAGGGTGCTCCCCAAGTTCAAAGTGAGTCTCCCCACTTCTGTTTTAAACCACTTTGAAAGCCTGCACTGACTCACGTAGGGGTTTATATCCTAGGTGATTCTAAATCCCTTCAAGTTAACAAGGATAATTGGCCATGACATAAACCATATAGAACTTCAATGTATTTTCTGAAATGTCAAACAATTTTTTTGTCTACTCAGAGTCTTCTCTCCATTAAAAATATCTGAGGGAACTTGGAGATTTCAGGGAATGCACTTTCATCTTACGTTGCTATAGATACCATTTCTTTAATATGGCACTTGTTACAATCCTTCAGGTTCTTTTTTAAATTCATATAATCTATGAACAAGTCATCATCTAATTAAAAGACACCTACACTCAGCCAGTTCTCTCTGTTCATTAAAAATCAACTCTGAAACACAAACAATCATTTTTGAGCCCAGATTTAAGATCATAATTAACATTAGGAGGCTTTTTTATTATTATAAACTGGTACAAATAATGATTCTCTCACAAATGTAAACCGTTTAGAAATTGTTTCAAGCCATATCATTAGACTTGATTTCTCATTTTGAAAGTCACTTTATGGAACACAGTAACTGGCACATCATAATTTCATTTCTTTGCCTGGTGTCTGTACTTATCAAACTGTGAAGAGACTGTAATCTCAATTAAAAAACGAGGTGGAAAGTTTGAGGCAAATGTCAAAGGGCAGCCTAATTACTTTATGAAATCAGAAACGGGGATTTCTGAGTTTTAAGCAGAATTCTGACTTCACCAAAAGTTCTATTGATGAAATACACACACATACACACACACACCACATGCAAACACACACACACACACACACACACACACAGAGAGAGAGAGAGAGAGATAACAACATATGCAATCCCCCTCAAAACAGCAGGGATTTTGTTTGCTCTGCCCAATGTATGTTGCAATTCTAAAACTGAGTCTGACTTAAACCTACTCTCAGTCCATTTACTGAACAAATACTAGAAGTTCAGGATGAGAGAAAGCAGGCATTTCATTATCAACTTCACTGATGCTCACCTAACTTTCATCTACTCCAGGAGATCAGTGCTCAGCAGAAATGTGTGATGCCTCCTAAAGTTTGGAACTTCAAGATTGGTTGTCCCCATGATGGAATAACCTATGGAGTTTTTTTCTTACCATAAAAGTATATGTTGTGGAAAATTCTATCAAAACCTCTTAACCCATTCTCATCACAGTTCTCCCAAGTCTTCCTCAAATGAGCAAAATCTAAAGAAATTAAAATATCAGTCAAAGCCTTAAAGAAAAATACAACATACTCAAAAAAAAATTAGCTACCTTACCTAACCACAGACCTCTAAACGTGTAGAGTTATTCCTTGGTATTGAAAACTCCTTTGGCAATGGCTGGATGAGAAACTGCTTCAACTCATCTGTCAGTTTCAGGAGGTCACAGAGAGACCTGGGGGATTGGGTGAGTACCTGGACAGATGTTCAGTCTGCACATTGTTGCCTAGAGAATCAAAGAGCATAAAGTGTTGAAAGGCAGAATCAAGCATCAAGGCATTTATAGAATGGGAAAACTTTCTGGACCTGTACACTGAAACCAAATGCAGAGAAACTACTGGAAAGAAGTCATATGATGAGTTGACCCATGTAGAGTTGTTTCCATGAGACAAAATTCATGACTGAAGGATAAGTAACAAATAACACATATAAACTGGGAGCTGATTCATTGGCTCCTCAACAAAACTTCTCTTTAGGATTAATTTCAAGAGAAATCTCTTGGATAGTCATACACAGAAATTTAACACACCATTGCAAAGATCAGAACCTGAGACGCTGTCAATATAGGTCCTTAAAGACTGGTTAAAAACAAAGAAAGCTAACTCTTTTGACTCTAAACAAAATAATCTGTCAAATACAAACTCCACTCCATCAATTATTGTCTTACCTTTGAATGAATAAGAACAATCACTATAAACATAGGCGGTAGAAGACAAAATGTGAGCCTTAATTTTTATATAATTAAATAATTGAATTTCCCCAGACTACACTTAATAGTTAAAGGCCTATGCAATTAGAAACATGAGTCTTATATTTGTGATGTCTTTTTTTATTAATCATTTTATTTGTTTATATTTCAAATGATATCCCCCTTCCCTGTTTCTCCTCCACCTCCCCCTATCCCATCCACCTTTCCCTTTGCCTCTATGAGGGTGCTTCTCCACCCACTTACCCATTCCCACCTCAATACTCCAGCATCCTTCTACTAATGCCAGATAATTCCATCCTCTGCTACATATGTATCTGGAGCCATGACTCCCTCCATGTACACTCTTTGGTTAGTGGTTTAGTCCCTAGGAGCTGTGGGTGGTCCTGTTAGTTGATACTGTTCTTCCAGTGGGGTAGAAATCCCATTCCACTCCTTCATTCCTTTCCCTAGCTCTTCATTTATATTTCCCAGGCTCAGTCCAATGGTTGGTTGTGGTATCAGTATCTGTATTAATCAGGTGCTGACAGAGACTCTCAGGAAACAGCCATACAGGGCCCTGTCAGCAAGTGCTTCTTGGCATCAACAATGGTGTCAGGTTTTGCTTTTTGTATTTTCTTTGACTGGTGTGTCAGTGTCTTCTATGGTATCTTCTCTGCCTGAGATTCTGTCTTCAATTCTGTTGGTGATGTTTGCATCTGTGACTCCTGATCTCTTTCCTAGGTTTTCCATATCCAGGGTTGTCTTCCTTTGTGATTTCTTTAATGTTTCTATTTCCATTTTTAGGTCCTGGAGGGTTTTGTTTAATTCCTTCACCTGTTTCATTGTGTTTTTCTATATTTCTTTAAGAGATTTATGTGTTTCCCCTTTAAGGGCTTCTACTTGTTTACCTGTGTTCTCCTGTATTTCTTTTTAAGATAGATAGATAGATAGATAGATAGATAGATAGATAGATAGATAGATAGATAGATAGATAGATAGATATCTTTTAAATCCATTTGGTCTTTCACTTCTGTTAGTTTCATTGTGTCTCTCTTTAGTTTCTGTTTCCATGATCTGTCCACTGATGAGAGCGGAGTGTTGAAGTCTCCCACTATTATTGCATGCAGTGCAACGTGGGCCTTTAGTTTTAGTAAAGTTTCTTTTATGAATGTGGGTGGCCTTGCATTTGGAACATAGGTGTTCAGAATTGAGAGTTCATCTTGGTAGGTGTACTGGCTGGTTTTGTGTGTCAACGTAACACAAGCTGGAGTTATGGCAGAGAAAGGAGCTTCAGTTGGGGAAGTGCCTCCGTGAGATCCAGCTGTGGGGCATTTTCTCAATTAGTGATCAAGGAGGAAGGGCCCATTGTGGGTGATGCCATCCCTGGGCTTGTAGTCTTGGGTTCTATAAGAGAGCAGGCTGAGCAAGCCAGGGGAAGCAAGCAAATAAGAAACACCCCTTCGTGACCTCTGAATCAGCTCCTGCTTCCTGCCCTGCTTGAATTACAGTCCTGACTTTCTTTGGTGATGAACAATAATGTGGAAATGAAGGCTGAATAAACCCTTTTCTACCCAACTTGCTTTTTGGTCATGATGTTTGTGCAGGAATAGAAACCCTGACTAAGACAGTAGGTTTTTTTCTTTGATGAGTATGAAGTGTTTTTTCCTTATCTTTTTTGATAACTTTGGGTTGAGAGTTGATTTTACTCAATATTAGAATGGCTACTCCAGCTTGTTTCTTGAGACCATTTGTTGAAAATTTGTTTTCCAGCCCTTTACTCTGAGGTAGTGTCTGTCTTTGTCACTGAGGTACATTTCCTGTATGCAGCAAAATGCTGGGTCCTGTTTACATATCCAGTATGTTAGTCTTTGTCTTTTTATTGGGTATTGAGTCCATTGATGTTAAGAGATATTAATGAATAGTGATTTTTGCTTCCTGTTATTTTTGTTATTAGAGGTAGAATGATGTTTATATGAGTGTCTACTTTTAGGTTTGTTGAAAGATTACTTTTTTGCTTTTTCTAGGGTGCAGTTTCCCTTCTTGTGTTGGAGTTTTCCATCTATTAGTCTTTGTAGGGCTGGATTTGTGGAAAGATATTGTGTGAATTTGGTTTTTTTATTATGGAATATCTTGGTTTTTTCTATCTATGTTAATTGAGAGTTTTTCTGGGTATCGTAGCCTGGGCTGACATTTGTGTTCTCTTAGGGTCTGTATGACTTCTGCCTAAGATCTTCTAGCTTTCATAGTCTCTGATGAGAAGTCTGGTGCCTTTATATGTTACTTGACCTTTTTGTTTTACTGCTTTTAATATTTTTTCTTTGTTTGGTGCATTTGGTGTTTTAATTATTATGTGATAGGAGGAATTTCTTTTCTGGTCCTATCTATTTGGAGTTCTGTAGGTTTCTTGTATGTTTATGGGCATCTCTTTCTTTAGGTTATGGAAGTTTTCTTCTATAATTTTGTTGAAGATATTTACTGGTCCTTTAAGTTGGGAATCTTTCCTCTCTTTCACTATTGTGTCAAGGCTTTCTATGGTATCTTCTGCACCTGAGTTTCTCTATTTTATCTCTAGTATTCTGTTGGTGATTCTTGCATTTATGACCCCTGATCTCTTTCCTAGATTTTCTATCTACAGGGATGTCTTCCCTTATGATTTCTTTATTGTTTTTATTTCCATTTTTAGATGCTGGATGGTTTTGTTCAATTCTTTCACCTGTTTCATTGTGTTTTCCTGTAATTCTTTAAGGGATTTTTATATTTCCTCTTTAAGAGCTTCTACCTATTTACCTGTGTTCTCCTATATTTCTTTAAGGGAGTTATTTATGTCCTTCTTAAAGTCCTCTATCATCATCATGAGATGTGATTTTAAGTCAGAGTCTTTCTTTTCTTGTGTGTTGGGGTATCCAGGGCTCATGGTGAGAGAACTGGGTTCTGATGATGCCAAGTAGCCTTGGTTTCTTTTGCTTATGCCCTTCCCTCTCGCCATCTGGATATTTCTGTTGATAGCTGGTGTTGCTGTGGCTTGTCCCTTCTGGAAGCCTGTGTGTCAGTACTCCTGGGAGACCAGTTCTCTCCATGATGAATTTGGGTATGGAGAGCTGTGGCACCAGGTCAGCTCCGGGGTGCAGACATAACTGGAAGGATTCTGTCTCAGGGTGCTCCTAGGTTCCTGTGTCCTGAGGTCTCTGGGCAGGTCCCTCAGAGCACAAGTGGTGATATTACCTGTGCTCACAGGTGTGCCAGAACTCCTGGGAGACCAACTCTCTCCTGGCGATATTTGCTATTTGTGTATGGAGTGCTGTGGCACAGGTCAGCTCAGGTTGCTGTGGCACAGACAAGATTCTGAATCTCTGAAGAGAGATGTAGAGAAGGGGGCCAGTATACTTCAGAGACTGTGGGGGTAACAAGAACAGCAAAATTGAGGCATACTGAAAAGTTTGCAGCTGTCATTGTTTTCAGATCTTAGTTCATCACTGGAGATAGTCAAGACAGGAACTCAAGCAGGACTAGAATCTGGAGGCAGGAGCTGATGCAGTGACCATAAAGAGTGCTACCTCTTCATGGCTTGCTCCTCTGCTGTATTTCTTTAAGGGAGCAATTTATGTCCTTCTTAAAGTTCTCTATCACCTTCATGAGGTAGAATTTTAGGCCTGAATCTTGCTTTTCAAGTGTCTTGGGGTATTCAGGGCTTGCTGCTGTGGGATAACTGGGTTCTGATGTTGCCAAGTAGTATTGGTTTCTGTTGCTTGTGTTCATGTGTTTGCCTCTTGCCATCTGGTTGTCTCTGGTGTTAACTGGTCTTGCTGTCTCTGACTGGAGCCTGTCCCTCCAGTAAGTCTGTGATCCTGGGTGAGTCAGAACTCCTGGGGGTTAAGCTGTCTCTGGTGTGGCAGGTTTGGTCGGGAGCTGGAACACAGGTCCACTCCCCAGGTACAGTGCAAACTGGAAGGCATTTGTGATGTCTTAATCACTACTTCACATACACATCACTAAAACTTAGCTAAATTCCTTACGATAAAAAGCTAATAATATATCTGTTTTCTATTACATTTCCTCAAAAGATATAAATGTTTTTATTTGCTACAGTGAGCAGCCTCAATGCTGTGCCATAATAAGTTACAGACATACTTAATCTAGGATGATTCAGCATGGGGATATTTTACAGAGGAAAGTACTTTCTTTAGATTCACTTACCACATTAGCAAAGGTTTCATGGAAATTGCAACCACATGATTCCCATGTATTCCTAACATCATACACCACTTTCATTGAATTATCCCGGGAAGAAGCCACCATGACAAACCAACTATAATGTCTTGACATTGGGCAGAGAAGGGTTCCATAAGTGTTTCTTTAGTGTCCCAACATAAGTTGAATAACAAGATGAAAGAATTGTTCATTCTCTTCAGTCATAGATAAGTAGGACACAGATAAAGTAGTTAATACTGTAGTTCTCTCACACATGGGTATATTAATATGACATCTTGTAGTGAAGTCCTCCTGTGAAACCAGGCTTCATGTAATGTATACGAGCTAGTCAATGCCCAGCATATGAGTTTAGAAATTGGTGAATATGATTGCAGGCAGTTTCAGAGAGTATAAGGTAGGAAAGTAGATCTCAGCTTTGGATTTTACACCCAGTAGAAAATAAGACATAGGAGAGAGAGGGTCTGGAGGCTGGTCTTTTCAGATCCCAGTGGGGCAGTCGATATCATGTTATTTGATTGTTTCCTTTTTATTAATTTCAATTATAAATTAATATTTGAATGCACATTGTTATAAATAGTTCAAGCAACAAAGAAGCATAGAGAATAAAAAGAAAGCCCTTTACACTGGCTTTCACACCAGCCCCCTTCTCTCCCCAGAGGTCAACCCTGTTAATTACTTCCTAAGTGTTTTAGTTGGAGATCATGCCTAAATATTTAATGCAATATAACCAAACATTCTTACTATTTATATAATGGGATGCAGGCATAATTGAAAATCTCATCATATTTATTATATCCACATTTGATTATATACCCCTCTGATATTGCAGCTACTTCATCAGAAACTCTAGAAATATTTATGGAATTCATCTACTGCAGGACAGATGGTCCCTTAATATTTAAAATGTTGTTATCAGTGTCGCTGCAATGTTTTTATGCTCCCAGATTGAAAAATAATCATAACTAAATTCTCCAATGAAGCTGACAGTACTTTGGTTGAGTTTGTATTTTTTAATCACAAAGGTATATATGCATATTTGAAAAGTTGGTAGTGCCTACTGGTATGAGATATAATTGAAGCTACAAGTATTGATTGTTGTGCAACATGGAAAAGCCCCAATCACCCATTCACACACCTCCTAACCCCTGCCACACCGTCACCACACACAAATAACTTGGCTGGGGCATACCAGTATCAGACTTTAGAAAACTTCCTTTGAGCACAAAAATTCACTGAAAGTAACTCTTTAAAATCATCAACAATATAATTCTAAATGGGTCATTGTTTGATTTTCCGATATTTATGTAAGAACAGATAGACTTTCTATTCCAAAATAGCTCAGTTATGTTTTGATTACAGCATCAGAGTTTCCAAGGATCTCACGTCTCAAATAGTGTAATCACTTATACATAAGTTGATAATTGCTTTACAAAAATAAAAACTGTTGCTGAGGTAGAGGCATTATGTGGGCCTATGTAGAATCTTCTTTCAACCTTCAGGTTTCAACATATGCTTAGCTCTATTGTTTTAGAAAATATGTTGCTAGATTCTGGATGTTAAAGTATTTGCATTCTTCATGTACGGAAGAGAAAAAAAGACACTCTTAACCTATACTTTCTGGTAGAGCCTGGTCCAACCCAGGGCTTCATATCTTCTTACACAACTCTCTGACCTTCGGCAGATGGTTTAGCTCTGCATGGTTGATTTTATTAGCTTCCTAAACAAAAGCCTGAGAAATGAAAGAACACTCAGTTCATTTATCCAAATCTCTCCCAAGAAACACACCCTTGTTTATAGAGAACTCTTTACCTATCCATTCATGCACGTATTGTGAGCAGGATGGACAAGGCCCACATTTAACCCCATGAAAGGGTTGTCTTTTCACATGGAGGTGGAAGCCACAGGTCTCCTGTGTTCATTACTGTGTTTTTCATGAAATACCACCCAAAGTATAAACACATTTGCCCTGAGATATCATGCCTCAAATTTTCTTCCCCCCTACCCCTATGGAAAAATAAAGTCAACTTCCGTATATTTGGAAAACAGATCAAGAGCGTTTTATTCGTTCCTTGAAGTAACTGCTATAATTAGTTTAATATATACAGGTAAAAGTAGGTAACTTAGTGTGGTCGTTAAATTTAACACTGATCTCTCTAGCCATCTGTGTACTACAGAGCACACTGTTGTTTATAGCCTAAAGTTTAATATCCAGTTGCATCTACAAAGCCTCCTAGCTCCTACTTGATGCCCCCACACAACAAAAACACACAGACTCAAAGACAGCTTATCAGATAATTTTTAATAGAGTCCCAGAAAATTCTACATATATTCCCCAAGGTCATCGATTGCTATCTGGGCAGAAAAATGGTTTGTTTATCTCGTATCTATCCAGATAAATGTATGACTTACTCATGGTAAGAAATCAAGCAAAAATAATCACACAAGAACAATGCATTAGGACTTAGCACCATTACACTGATCTGAGCCAGAATAGGTTGCCCAGACATCAGAGACATTCAAGGCATAGAACTGTGCACAGCAAGGTGATATATTTCTGCTGAGAGAGAAAGGCCTGAGTGGCTGCAAAGACCCTTAGCAAACAAAATTCTAAAGCTAATTACATGGAAAAATAATGTAAAATATTTATGAAACATGAAATATGAAACTGTATTCATGTAGCATAACTGGAGGGGACATGATAAGATTATAAATGTTCCCTTATGAATGAACTTCTTTCTTTTCTAGTGTGTGTGTGTGTGTGTGTGTGTGTGTGTGTGTGTGTGTGTATGTATGTATGAATGTGTGCTGCTAGAAGCTTCTGAAGGTGAGAGGACAACTAGACATTATTACTATGTGGACCTCAGAATTAAACTCAGGTCATTAGGCTAGGCTGCAAGCACCTCTACCCACTCAAGCATCTCTTTGTACCTGAATTTTATTCTTGAGTATTCGGTTGATATTCAGATTTACTTCTTCCTGGAGATCGTTTATGTTTATGGGCTTCAGCCATCTTCGTTTTCCAAAGGAAATGACTTAAACAGTGGTTCTAACCTCTTGATTGTCTATTCCATTGCATTCCTAAACTTGTTTATTCAAAACCTTAGTTAAGGCCTGACAAACACTTTTACAATGTCAGGTTTATCCTTCTGCGGACTATAGCGGAGACTATGTTTAACATGGATGTAACATGAAAGCTTTTTGTTATTTCTAGTGTTATTGTTGTTTGTATTGTTTGAGATAGAGAATTGCTATATAGAGCAGACATGGCTCCATCTGTGACTCCTCTGTGTCTACTTCCTGGATATAAGAATTGTGGAGATCTACTACCATACCCAGCAGGTGCACAATTTCTGTTCACTTCAAAGTGCTCATTAGAGGTTGGCCTATTGTTGCCAGGCCTCAACTCCAAAAAGTATTATTAATCTTAGAATATAGAACTCACTGTTCAATGTGTCCATTAAATACAAAAGGGAGTTCCTTGGAAAATCCTACTTTCCAAGTGCCTATCTCCTATGTATTGTTGAAACTCCCCTACTGTGGCTTTAAGGTCAGTATAGCTTCTGGAATCCAGATTTAAGCAAAGAGAAAGATTCTGTTCCAGGTACTTGCTACCTCACAGTAACATCTTTGGATCAGGAGTTATTGCTGTTCTGCTGTCTGTATGGCATGCCATGTAAGGCTTATGCTACCGGTTTTGGTTGGATGTTTCTTGCCCAATATGGATATTAGCCTAATGTTTTTCCTATTGTTCTTAGTAATGGATGTAATATATATTTGTAAAAAGATAGATCTAAAGCAAAGTGTCCACAGAAAACTGGAGCAAAGAATTTATCTCATTATCGTTAACTGCATCCAGAATGTTGATGTCAAAAATGAGATGTGCAGTACCATGAGTACCCATAGTATGGTTGACTGTTACCAGGGTTTGTAAAATGGTTGAGTGTGGCCAAAGAAATCCATCTGGCAGTAGTAAACTCAAATAATCAAGCCTTTTCACTCCCTAGGATGTTTGTAATTTTTAAAACTAATTTCTACCATCAAGGCAGGAGGAGATCCCATAGTTTAAAAATCTGACAACCAAGTGTGCACATGGATTGATTTTGTTCTTTAGTGTTTGCTTGGGACAAGGTTAAACTCAGTTTACAACATTCTTTGTGAACAACTCATTTAACAAGGTTTACATTTTCTAAGTCACTAAAACTTCCACATCCCCCCAAAGTATCATAAATTATAGCAAAAACTTTAAAGAGTCATGGGATAATATGTTATTTGAATAGTAAGATCTTAAAAACAAGTTGAAGTTTTCTTTCTTCCTTGTAAATCTCCAAGATCTAATATATGAATTACACATCGTATGAAACAGAAAAAAAAATAAGAGGTTGAATACTGAAAAAGTAGCTCCATTTAAAATCTAAACATCAAATCATTCTTAGGAGTCCATCGTACGTAATTCAGACTCTTCAGAGCACCACTTGGGTGAACAGAAGCATTAACTTCATTCACATTTTACTGTCAATGACATTCTGCTTTTAATCATGTGTATTTTCACTATATTTTTCAAGATCAAATGTATTTACTTACACACTAAAATACACATGTGCTCACAGACATACACACACAATTAGGAGTTGGGTGCATCCTCTGCTATCTCTATCACAATCCCTTGTTATCTGAATTATATCTGTTTTTAAAAGGTCAAGGGCTGTGAAATGACTTAACAGGTAAATTGCTTGCCTTGCAAGCGTGACAACCAGAGTTCAGAACCCAAATAAAATCTAGGTGTCTCGGTGACCTGCCTTCGGCCTCAGCCCACAGGAGACAGAGACAGAGAGTCCCCAGAGTCAGCTGGCTATCAAGACAAGCCAAAATGGCCAGCTCTGGACAGACCCTGCCTCAATATGTGAGGTGGAGGATGATCCATGAACATGCTCAATATCAAACCTGTACTACCACATGAAGGCATACAGAAGAGCTTCTGTACCAGTACACATATAAACGTACACCTACACATACATAAACAAATTCTACATATGAAAAAAAGGATGTAAGTTCTTCTATATTCTCAGCTTTGAGAATAATGCAACAATATAGAAAATACAACACAATCTTGTACAAGAAGTTTTGGATACAAAAGAAATTGTGTCAGTATTGATGGTCAGGGGAAGAGGATCTGGCAGAGTTAAACTTTTCTGGGCAGGCATGTCTTAGAGGGATTATCTAGATTAGATTAATTGAGATGGGAAGGCTCACTTTAAATATTAGTAGCGCCATTCCATGCATGAGTCCTTGACTGAATAAGAAGGAGGAAGTGAGCTGAGACCCCACATTCATCATCTCTGCTTCATGACTGTAGATATTTCTGTCACCAGACCTGCCCAGTCATGATGAAACATATACTTTGAAACTAAATTCAAAATAAACCTGTCCTTCTTTAAGTATTTTTTAATCATACATTTTGCTTCAGCATTTAAACACACTAACTAATACACGAATTAAGCTGATTTTAGGGTCCAAATATAGCCCAAATCGTATGTCATCAATTCATATGAGATGAAGATATTTATATAAATTAAGCCTGGCCCTAGGTTTGAGATTGTGATGGGTTTGTATTTTGTAAGGCAGAATAATAAATATTATGCCACAAAGGAACATTTGATGGAAATGGGTCTTCTTTTTTCTCATTGATGCTTGCTACAGAAATGTAGCAGATGATAGAATTCTGAATTGGTTCTTTCTAATTCTGGTTGCATGAGCTAAAATTACCACTTCTTGGGCTGAGAAAATAATTCAGTTGGTAAAATGCTTGCTATCCAAGCAGGAGAACCTCATTTGGATCTTGAGATTCTACATAAAAAGCCAGACAAGGCAGCATGTGCTAGTATTCCTCATGCCTGGGGGACAGAGGCAGAGCATCCATTAGGACTTGCTAGCCAGCTACTCCAGAAAAATTAGCAAGTCCTGGATTTACTAATAGACCCCATCACAAAAAGTAAGATAGAGTCACTGAGGAAGAGACCCCAGTATCACCTTCTGGCCTCTACAAACACATGCACATATGCCTGAACATACATGAAGAACAAAGCTGAGAGGGATTTCTGTATGGTCTGTGTCTGTCTGTTGATTAAATATTGTGTCTGCCTTTGTTTTGCATATGCCGTCTCCCATGGCATATAAGGATACACACCATTCAAAGGTAGTTCAAGTAAAGAACATTGTAGATATGCAGATTTATTTAGAATTGTGCCTTCAAAAGTTCCTGGTGCCCCCATTACTAGTGAATTCTCTCACTCCAGCTTTCTGCGATTCCAAAACGTATTGGTCACTGTAGATAGCAACTTGTTTACTTTGCCTTCATAGAAATTAACTTTGAAAATAGCTGGAATCCTTTAAACTGAAACCTTATGTGAACTGGACAATAACTCTAACATCATCACCCATTTAGCCTAACTTGGCTCCAAAAGTATTTATGTTATTAAGCAAAGATATGGTATAACTAATGTCATTTTACTTCATTAGGATAAGTGAAGACCTGTATTAATAGGGAATGGTAATATCATCTAAGTAAACTTATCTCTCAGATTTTCTCATATTTTTTTTTCAGGACATAGCTTAGTCATCACTAGTGCTTAAATGTTAACAACATCATATAAACTTTGGAGTTCATTCCAATAAGTAATGTCCCAGAATCATGTGTGTGTGTGTGTGTGTGTGTGTGTGTGTGTGTGTGTGTGTGTGTGTATGTATACACACACATATATATATACACATATATACACACAGACATATATATGACACCACCTTCTTTATATATAATTATAAATATACAATATATATGCATGTATATATAAACAAGATTATATATATACATATACATATATAATCTTTTATATAACTGAGAGGACTAGGCCTGGAGAAACTGAAGCAGTATAAGACCTCTTAGTATAATATGCAATTCCCCATTTATATATAACCCATGCAATTCCCTTTTTATACATACCCTTTAGTATAATATGCAAACTCCTCTCTAAAACCCATATATAATTAAGAACTGATCACAAGGATCTGGGCCTGAAGAGATATAGAAGCATTCTCTCTACTCCAGGGTTTGCTGGTCAATCAGCTTTCTGGTGAGTAAGTACTAGAGTGTAGCTGCCTGATTCCTGGCACTTACCCATGACTTTTATAAATGCGCCATCCCAGCCATCCCAGAAACCACTAAACTAATGCTCTGACGTGACAAAGCACCACGCAGCACTGTGGAGCCTGTGCAGGCAGCCTGCAGCACACATCAGACTCTGCAGGGCCAGCCACGTTCTGTGAGAGCATCTCCAGCCTCCCACCCACAACAAGCATTGTGCCTAGGACAGGACCTAATGCACAGAAGTCTTGGAGTCTCAAATTCTATTTGTCAGAGTCAGCAGCTTCATTATTGATGACATTTAGAGCTCAGAAGCCCTCTGTCCTCTCATCTGAGTCCACTAACTAATGAGATCAGCTGTTGCCTCCACTGAGCCTTCCCACTGAGTCACAGAAATCACTTTGATGAGTTTGGGAATGGGCAACTGAGTGCTGTGCATTCTGTTCCTTTCTACTGTCTCTATCCACTTCTTTTATCCTCAAAACCTGGATCCAATGTGGCCAAAAGCTGAGATTAGTGATTTGCATGCAAAATCCTTTATCACAGTGAGAGATGAGAAGACCAGAGAGGTTAAACCTTCTGTCTAACTTATCGCTGTCTTATTTATCCCAAAATGTCACCAAGATTCTCACTTAGCTCACACATATAAATATACTCACAGAATAAGTGAATTTCTCACCCATAATTGACACTGGCAAAATTTCATCTTACCCAAGGAAATTTAGAGAGAGAGAGAAAAAAAACAAAAAACAAAAAAGAACAATACTGATAGAATGTAACAGAATAATTCAGTGAGAGAACTGTCATTCTAAGTCTGGTGAAAGTGAAAATTAAATTAAAATCTAGGTGACAAATGTAAGTCTAAGTTATTTCCTTATTAAAAACACACACACACAACAAATTATGTAGTCAGTTTTCAGTGATTTGCCCAAAGAGAAATAGCTATAATGGCAATTAACCAAAAGAATAGACAATGCACAAATTAATTTCTACTTGACTTTGAAATACTGCTTTGTATTCTAGAAGCAACATTTGAATGGGGTTGTAGAGTACATTCTAGAAAGTTACAGTGCCTCTAGCCTAATTACTAAAATTACATTGGAGAAGTCAAAGTGGTTTGTACTTTTCATCTTGTCCTACAAAGCTTGTCTCTGTGGTCTGTGTTATTTCTGTGGTTAGATGTATTTGCTTTTAGGATAATATTAAGTTTGCATCTATTGCATTAAGTTATTGTTATTATTATTATTATTATTATTATTATTATTATTATTATTATTATTGCATTAAGAATTTTGTATCTCTGTGTTTTCTGGTTTCCATTTTACAGATACCGGTGGAAATTAATTGCTCTAGTTAAAAGAAAGCCACTCCCACATTTCCCTGCTGTTGTTTGGTGGACTTAAATTCTTTTAGTATCTTAGAAAAACACACATAACTACTTCAGAATAGGTATGCAAAATACAAAATATGTCTAAATAAGACTTAAATATTTCAACTACAGTATCTGCCTGTGGAAAAGTTGATTTAACAACTTGCAAGTTACTTCATCCTTTTTGAGGTTGCGATGGTGATTTTTTTCCTTGGTAAAAATTGTGTTAAATATAACTGAGGAGTAGCTGGTCTGGGGAGTAGCTGGTCTGGGGAGTTGCTTATGGTTTCCCTCATTAGCATCATCTCCTTCAACCTTTGATTCCTTCCTCTTTTTTCACTCAGTGTTTTCATAAAATGTGACATGTTAGCACTGCACATAATTCAGTGTTTATGTTATATTTAGCTCTTTCTTTTGCTCATATTTTTTAATATAAGCAAGGAAAAATATTTAATAGTCTAGAGAAAAATCTTCCAGGTGTTATTTTCCTGAATTCAACACCCAATACTCATTTGGGTTATTAAAAGTTATGTCCATGGCCATTACTTTATCAAAAGGCAAATAGTCTACTAAAACTATGGAATTTCACATTTACATTTAAAACTAATATAGCCTAAAATCAACTATTTATACACTGTCCTGTTTGTCCATAGTTATATGGTACAATTCCATTTCAAGACTAATACACTTTTTCCTAAAGAAGACAATACAAGGATTGTAGTGACAGAGGGCTTCCTGTAGGCTTCCTTTGCCATTTAACTTAATAAGTATTTAGTCTTGGACCAAATTCAATTTACTGTCTTTGAGTACATGAAGGGTATCTTGACTTGGACACTGCCAAAGGTCTATAGAGGTAGGCTAAGCAATGAAAGTCTAATGTTCAAACACTCTTCCTCTAAAAACTACAGACAAGACATTTTTTTTTTGTCTGTAGAATTCTTTTTTTTTTTCAGCGTTTTTTATTAGATATTTTCTTAATTTACATTTCAACTGCTATCCCTAAAATCCCCTCCCCACTCCCTGCTCCCCTGCCCACCCACTCCTACTTCTTGGCCCTGGTGTTCCCCTGTATTGGGGCATATAAAGATTGCAGTACCAAGGGGCCTCTCCTCCCAATGATGGCCGACTAGGCCATCTTCTGCTACATATGGAGCTAGAGACACGAGTTCTGGGGGTTCTGATTAGTTCATATTGTTGTTCCTCTTCTAGTGTTGCAGACCCTTTCAGCTCCTGGGGTTCTATCTCTAGCTTCTCCAATGTGGGCCCCATGCTCCCTCTTATGGATGATTGTGAGCATCCACTTCTGTGGGAGTCAGTTATATCAGGGTCCCTTCAGTAAACACTTGCTTTCCTATGCGATAGTGTCTGAGTTTAGTGACTGATTATGGGATGGATCCCCGGTGGGTTAGTCTCTGTATGGTCCATCCTTTCATCTTAGCTCTAAACTTTGTCTCTGTAACTCCTTTCATGGGTATTTTGTTTCCTATTCAAAGGAGGAATGAAATATCCACGTGCTGGTCTTCCTTCTTGATTTTCTTGTGTTTTGAAGATTGTATCTTGGGTATTCTAAGTTTCTGGGCTAATATCCATTTATCAGTGAGTGCATGTCCAATGACTTCTTTTGTGTTTGGGTTACCTCACTAAGGATTATGTCCTCCAGATTCATCCATTTGCCCAAGAATTTTATAAATTCATTTTTTAATAGCAGAATAGTACTCCATTGTGTAAATGTTCCACATTTTCTGTATCCATTCCTCTGTTGAGGGACATCTGGGTTATTTCCAACTTCTGGCTATTATAAATAAGGCTGCTATGAACATAGTGGAACATGTGTCCTTTTTACCAGTTGGAACATCTTCTGGGTATATGCCCAGGAGAGGTATTGCAGGATCTTTCAGTAGTACTATGTCCAATTTTCTGAGAAAACGCCATACTGACTTCCAGAGTGGTTGTACAAGCTTGCAATCCCACCAGCAATGAAGGAGTGTTCCTTTTTCTCCACATCCTCGCCAGCATCTGCTGTCACCTGAATTTTTGATCTTAGCCATTCTGACTGGTGTGAGGTGGAATCTCAGTGTTGTTTTGATTTGCATTTCCCTGATGATTAAGGATGTTGAACATTTTTTCAGGTGCTTCTCAGCCATTCGGAATTCCTCAGTTGAGAATTCTTTGTTTAGCTCTGTACCCCATTTTTTAATGGGGTTACTTGTTTTTCTGGAGTCCAGCTTCTTTAGCTCTTTGTAGATGTTGGATATTAGTCACCTATCCGATTTAGGATTGGTAAAAATCCTTTCCCAATCTGTTGGTGGCCTTTTTGTCTTGCTGACTGTGTCTTTTGCCTTACAGAAGCTTTGCAATTTCATAAGGTCCCATTTGTCAATTCTTGATCTGACCGCACAGGCCATTGCTGTTCTGTTTAGGAATCTTTCCCCTGTGCCTACACCTTCGAGGTTTTTCCCCACTTTCTCCTCTATAAATTTCAGTGTCTCTGGTTTTATGTGGAGGTCTTTGATCCACTTAGACTTAAGCTTTGTACAAGGGGATAAGAATGGGTCAATTCCCATTCTTCTACATGATAACCACCAGTTCTGCCAGCACCATTTGTTGAAAATGCTGTCCTTATTCCACTGGATGGTTTTAGCTCCCTTGTCAAAAATCAAGTGTCCATACGAATGTGGATTCATTTCTGGGTCTTCAATTCTGTTCCATTGATCTATCTGTCTGTTGCTGTACCAGTACCATGCAGTTTTTATCACAATTGCTCTGTAGTACAGCTTAATGTCAAGCATGGTGATTCCCCCAGAGGTTCTTTTATTGTTGAGAATAGTTTTTGCTATCCTAGGTTTTTTATTATTCCAGATGAATTTGCCAACTGCCCTTTCTATCTCAGTGAAGAATTGAGTTGGGATTTTGATGGGGATTGCGTTGAATCTGTATATTGCTTTCAGCAGGATAGCCATTTTGACTATATTAATCCCGCCAATCCATGAGCATGGGAGATCTTTCCATCTTCTGAGATCTTCAATTTCTTTCTTCAGAGACTTGAAGTTCTTGTCATACATGTCTTTCACTTCCTTAGTTAGAGTCACACCAAGGTATTTTGTAGTATTTGTGACTATTGTGAAGGGTGGTGTTTCCCTAATTTCTTTCTCAGCCCTCTTATCCTTTGTGTAGAGAAAGGCCATTGATTTGCTTGAGTTAATTTTATAACCAGCTACTGTACTGAAGCTGTTTATCAGGTTTAGGAGTTCTTTGGTGGAATTTTTGGGATCCCAAATATATACTATCATATCATCTGCAAACAGTGCTATTTTAACTTCTTCCTTTCCAATTTGTATCCCCTTGATCTCCTTTTGTTGTCGAATTGCTCTGGCTAGGACTTCAAGTACTATATTGAATAGGTAGGGAGAAAGTGGGCAGCCTTGTCTAGTCCCTGATTTTAATGGGATTGCTTCCAACTTCTCTCCATTCAGTTTGATGTTGGCTACTGGCTTGCTATATATTGCTTTTATTATGTTTAGATATGGGCCTTGAATTCCTGATCTTACCAAGACTTTTATCATGAAAGGGTGTTGGATTTTGTCAAATGCTTTCTCAGCATCTAACGAGATGTTCATGTGGTTCTTGTCCTTGAGTTTGTTTATATAGTGTATTATGTTGATGGATTTCCATATATTAAACCATCCCTGCATTCCTGGGATGAAGCCTACTTGGTCATGATGCATGATCGTTTTGATGTGTTCTTGGATGCAGTATGCGAGGATTTTATTGAGTATTTTTGCATCGATATTCATGAGGGAAACAGTTTTCCAGGCAAATGGTCCGAAGAAAAAAGCTGGAGTAGCTATTCTAATATTGGATAAAATTGCCTTTCTACCCAAAGTTATAAAAAAAGACAAGGATGGGCACTTCATACTCGTCAAAGGTAAAATCAACCAAGATGAACTCTCAATTCTGAATATCTATGCTCCGAATACAAGGGCAGCCACATTCATTAAAGGAACTGTAGTAAAGCTCAAAGCACACATTGCAACTCACATAATAATAGTGGGAGACTTCAACTTCCCACTCTTACCAATGGACAGATCCTGGAAACAGAAACTAAACAGAGACACATGGACACTAACAGAAGTCATGAAACAAATGGATTTAACAGATATCTACAGAACATTTTATCCTAAAACAAAAGGATATACCTTCTTCTCAGTGCCACACGGTACCTCTTCCAAAATTGACCATATAATTGGTCACAAAACAGGCCTCCACAGATACAAAAATATTGAAATTATCCCATGCATCCTATCTGACCACCATGGACTAAGGCTGATCTTCAATAACAACATAAATAATAGAAACCGAACATTCTTATGGAAACTGAACAACGCTCTACTCAATGATTCCTTAGTCAAGGATGAAATAAAGAAAGAAATTAAAGACTTTCTAGAGTTTAATGAAAATGAAGCCACAACATACCCAAACTTATGGGACACAATGAAGGCAGTCCTAAGAGGAAAACTCATTGCCCTGAGTGCCTCCAAAAAGAAACTAGAGAGAGCATACACTAGTAACTTGACAGCACACCTAGAAACTCTAGAACTAAAGGAAGCAAATTCACCCAAGAGGAGCAGACGGCAGGAAATTATCAAACTCAGGGCAGAAATCAATCAAGTAGAAACAAAAAGAACTATTCAAAGAATCAACCAAACCAGGAGCTGGTTCTTTGAGAAAACCAACAAGATAGATAAACCCTTAGCCAGACTCACTAGAGGGCACAGGGACAGTCTCTTAATTAACAAAATCAGAAATGAAAAAGGAGACATAACAACAGATCCTGAGGAAATCCAAAACATCATCAGATCCTACTACAAAAGGCTATACTCAGCAAAGCTAGAAAACCTGGATGAAATGGACAATTTCCTAGACAGATACCAGGTACCAAAGTTAAACCAGGATCAGATTAACAATCTAAACAAGCCCATTTCCCATAAAGAAATAGAAGCAGTCATCAATAGTCTTCCAACCAAAAAAAGCACAGGACCAGATGGGTTTAGTGCAGAGTTCTATCAGACCTTCAAAGAAGACCTAATTCCAACTCTCCTCAAACTATTCCACAAAATAGAGACAGAAGGTACTCTACCCAGCTCATTCTATGAAGCCACAATTACTCTGATACCTAAACCACACAAAGATCCAACAAAGAAAGACATTTATTTAAGGACAAATAGTATAAAAACCTAATAAGGATTTATTGATAATTATGATAACAATTATAATGGCATTCATGTTTATTCAGCATTCAGTGAATGTTAGCAATTGCTACAAATATCCTTAGCATTTGTTATTATAATATAATGAGAATGCATGCCTACCTTGTGCAAACACTATCCCATCAGTAATACAGACACTGTTACTTTCATTCTTTTGCATACAGAACCTTAGAGAGCTTCTGCTATATTTAAGCTGACCCTAAAAATACCCATTACACAAAAATAACAGTTGTGTAAAAAAAAAATCACCTTGAGTTTGAACAACTTGAACCAGCATATGGCTCCAGGGAACCCATTAGACATGCCTCTGTCCATACCCTACACTTCTACCCCTTACATCTGGCTACAGCTGTTCAAAGCCATCTACACAGATGCCCAATACTGGCATCACGTTTCAGATATGGGGCAATATGCACTGTACTCAATAACTTCCTTAGCAGAAGAGCGAGACTAGAACACTGTCACTCCTCCATCAGAAAGCTTCATTCACTAGAAGTTTGGAAACCAAGAATCAGATCAGTGGAAGGCAGCATTTTGTTGGTCTTCAAACAATTATTTCATCAGGTCTGGTCAGTTTTAGCCAGTCATATAATGGTCAGGAAGGAGAGTGAAGTTCCTACTTGAAAAGTATAACACTTCTACCTAACATCTCAACTCTATCTTGCTCAAGTATCTTCCCCTCTCTGGATGCATTTGGCCATCACTAAGAAAGTGAGACTATTGCACTAGAGCAGTGGCTCTCAACCATTCTAATGCTGCAACCCTTTAATACAGAGCCTAATTTCATGGTGACCCCCAACCATAAACTTACTTCATTGTTACATCATAACTGTCATTTTGCTACTATTATGAGTCATAATGTAAATATCTGATACGTGACCTTGTGGGTATCATGAGGCACAAGTTGAGAGCCACTGGACTACATCATGAGTAACTCTGATTCTTATGTAGCCTTTGGTTTTACCTTTGCCTATATGAAGATTCATTTATTTAATCAAATCCTAACATGTACACTTTAATAAATTCCACATAAAATATGTATTTCTAGGGTCCTTGAAAATCTGAATTTATGACATCATTGGACCTGTTTTTCCTTATGGCATCAAGGGTAACTGTCAGCTTGGCCTGAGTCACACTTGTCTCTTCAGCAGGTCACATGATCTCTAGACAGACTCTGTCCCTACCACTCCTCCATCCTACTAACCAGGCCTTACATCCTGCCCTAGAACTGGCTCAAACTCTCTTTTATTCTGTTTAAGCCTTTAAAACTTCTATACCCAAGTCCTGCCCATGCCCCATTCTATTAACTACAAAATCTTTTTAAATTAGAGGGTTCTATCCTTGGTCTCTCAAACCCAATTAACTTCTTTTATATATAAACTTTTCCCTCTTTCTGGTGTCTGCTTAGGATTCTGCAGTTTGTTGTGCATCAGCTTCTGGAGTGAGCCTCTTAAGTCTCTACAGACCAATGGAGGCCAAGCAAGATGCTCTCTCACTGAACTAAGAAGGAGGCCAAGCAAGATGCTATCTCGCTGAACTAAGAAGAAAGACAGCAAGTTTGGTCCCAAAGGTAGGAGAAGATCTCAGTGCTCAGTGTGGGTCTGGTCACAGAGGAAAGTTACCACAATGACACAAGACTGGAAGTCATTCTGTAATAATGAGTGAGTGATAAGCAATGTTGACATTCATTTATTAGTGTCTACCTGTTTTGGTATGTAAAACACCCTTGCCATCAAAGACAAGAGGAAAAAGAATCATGGTTTAATAAATACAGCTTTAAACACCATATTTGCAGATGTATTTGAAACTTGACTGCTTTGAGTAAATGGCTTCCTTGAAAATGAACTGCTAGGGTTCATTAAAGATTTATTTATTTAGTTAGTTTATGTATATGATTACACTATAGCTGTCTTCAAACACACCAGAAGAGGGCACCAGATCATCTTACAGATGGTTGTGAGCCACTATGTGGTTGCTGGGAATTGAACTCAGGACCTCTGGAAGAGCAGCCAGTGTTCTTCAGGTGACCTCAGACAGTGCCTCTTTAAAATCCATTGCTAATTGGGTTTTGAATATTTGTTGAAATAACCTTGCCTCACAGGGCAATTATACTCCAATCAATTCTTATTTAAGTTGAACATAAGAAATTTGTATACAAAAATGATGGCAGGGTTATTAAAAATATCTACAATGCAAATGATTGTTAAAATAATCTTTACTGAAAGGAATAAGAAGGACAACAAACAGAGAACACCTTCATATGTGATTTGTATTAAATAGTATAAAGGCAATAGAATGTTTTGCAAACCTTCTTTATTGTGATTTGGAAAGAGCACAATCCCTACAAAAGGACACTCAATTCTGCTTGATTCTTGCCCAGAACCTTCCTATAACTTGTTGCAGATCCCTTATCCTGTCTAAACTCTAATGTCCTTATCCATGAGATGACCAGCTATCTCCAAGTAACTTCTAAGTGCCAGCTGGACCATGAGGAAGCCTGCTAGTGAAGGGGGTGCTGGGGTGAGATAGTTCTGAGTTAATTCACAGCAAGATGATTTTCCAAAATCAAACTCAATACAATGTCAGTGCACACACACACACCTCTCTGTGTCTGTATCTTTGTTGTCAGCAATTTGCACCAGCTATATTAGTTTCTGTGATTCTTTGGTGGGTGGCCTTTGATCCTTTTCTTCTTGACAGCATGCCCACTTATTTTTGTCACCTCATGGCCAGAGGTAGGATGAGGAATGGTGGAATGGACTTAGCAGCCACCAAAAAGGACAGATGTTCTTGCTCTTATAACCATAGTACTCTCTGAGTTCAAACCAATGCATTGAGCATTTAAATATGCAAGTGAGCTTGAGCACAGAGTCAAACTGCAAAGACTGTCTTTTGTAGAGACCTAAGAGGTCAATGGAAACCAACTCAAAATGAAACAATAAAATAATAACACAACTACTAACTGTGATGAGCCCCAGGAAGCAACATGAGTGTTCAGGGTGTGAATGAGCAGACTCTGATGTAGAAATGGAAAACAGCAGAGGTATGAGAACCCAAGTGTGATGGTTTGTGTATGCTTGGCCCAGGGAGTGGCACTATTAGGAGGTGTGGCTTTGTTGGAGTAATTGTGACTTTTGTGGAGAAAGTGTGTCACTGTGGGTGTATGCTCCTTCAGTCCTTCCCCTAACTCCTCTACTAGGGGTCCCTGTGCTCAGTCCAATGGTTGGCTTTATCTGCATCTGTATTAGTAAGGAGCTGGAAGAACCTTTCAGGGAACAGCTATCCCAGGTTCCTATCAGCAAGCATTTCTTGGCATCAGCAATAGTGTCTGGGTTTGATGTCTACAGATGGGATGGATCCCTAGGTGGGGCAGTCTCTGAGTGGCTTTTCCTTCAGTCTCTGCTCCACTCTTTGTCTGTGCATTTCCTTTTGACAGGAGTAATTCTGGATTAATATATTTGAGTTGGGTGAGTGGCCCCATCCCTCAACGGGGGCCATGCCTATCCACTAGATACGGTCTCTATATGTTCTATTTCCCCTTTGTTGGGTATGTCATCCCTGTTGGGTCCTGGGCATCTGGGACTTTTTAGTGTCTACCTCCAGTTCGCCATTCCCCACTGCTACACACTTCCATTCAAATTCCTGACCCTCTGTACTTCTCCCATGTCTCCTCCCATACCTGATCCTGCCCCCCTTTTCCCACTCCTTCCTCTCTTCCTCCCAGAGAGGTTCCTTCCTCCCTCTACCTCCCATGATTATTTTCTTCCCCCTTATGAATAGGACTGAAGCATCTACACTTTGATCTTCCTTCTTCTTGGGTTTCATATGATCTGTGAGTTGTATTGTGGGTATTCTGATATCTCTCTGTCTCTCTCTCTCTCTCTCTCTCTCAGCTAATATCACAAGCGTGTCCTCCATTTCTGTATTGCAATACATTCCAGATTAAAAGTCCAAAATCCAGATCATGAGACTGGAAGACACAGGCTTTTGATGGATCTTGAGGAAACTGTGGCCATGAAAAGCTTAGGTCCAGACATGGTGGTTTATACTTATAATCCCAAGAGGCAAAGCCAAGCAGATCTCTTAGTTAAAGGCCATCCTGGGACAGAGCAAATTCTAGGTGAGAAAATCTTAAGTCCAGGCATGGTATTACAGGCCTCTTAATCCCAACATTCAGGAGGCAGAGACATGCAGATCTCTGAGTTTAAGGTCAATCTATAGAGCAAGTCCAAGACAGCCAAGCTTAGACAGTGAGGGAGTTGGAAAACAGAAAGCTGGTAGTAGAATAATGGGGACCATGTTCCAGCTCCAGCAAGCAGAAGAACTCGGAAGCTTTGGCCATGTAGCTCTGACTTAAGAGTCAAGAATAGAAGGGACTACTAGGACAACTGATGCTGCTTACCTGGGACTAAGAAATTTGAGGTGACTAAGAAGAAACCTGAAAAAAAAAAAAAAAAAGAGACCAGCATCACTAAGGTAAAGTCTTCTGGGAAGTGTTTGATATGATCTTGTAATCCTAATGCCTGTCCAGGAGCTATGAGCCATTGTCTTTTCAATTCACACTGAGCTGCCCTGAACACTAGGGAAGACTATAGGCAGCCCCCCATAGTTTCTACCAAATAATGTGTAATATTGGGGAATTTTGGAACTCTTTCATTTTTTTTCATATCAGTTTCTAATTTTCTGCCAGCAAAACCCAGGAAAAAGCACAAATGTTCAAAGGACCCTTCACAGAACCTCTAGTGTTTACATGGCATGGGTATTGTCTTTTACACCTAAGGTTGTGTTTGCAAGCAGAATATGGCCCCCTACAAATGTGTGTGTGTGTGTGTGTGTGTGTGTGTGTGTGTGTGTGCACTCATGCATGCACACACACCGAGAGAGAGAGAGAGAGAGAGAGAGAGAGAGAGAGAGAGAGAGAGAGAGAGAGAGGAGACAAAAAGCACATTGTATTGTGGTATTGTGACATGAAGTCCATCTCTTTGGAAGTGCTGAGTCAGCCCTCAGCCCTCCCCTGGGATTAAACAGCCCAGGTACTTCCTTATCCTTGACACTGCTCAGATAGAGCCACTAATACGAAGAGAGCCTTTATTGGGCTTCCGAGGGTTTAGAGGAAGCCCATTCATCTGATATCTCAGCCATCCTTGTAGCATTCTGAAAGTCTTAAGGGTTTTTATTTGAGGTGAATGAAATCTTGATAAAGGAAACAAAAGTGAGAGAAGAGAACGGAATTGATCTAAGATTACAAGTTTTTAATACAGCCTCAGCTCTGGGCCCTGTGCTTTCGTATACACTATTATCTCTAAGGAGTGCGAGAAAGAGCTCACCAAGCTAAGGTGTGGGAGACCACAGACACACCACGCCTCTTCTCTTTACATGGGCCTGCTATTTACCCGTCACCATTTAGACTAGATTGTAAACACCCTCTAATCTGTCACCATCATCAAGTAAAAGGTGGCCAAGTCTGGAGTTTCTAAAGTCGCTGAAGTCTTCTTCCAAAAGTGATGTCCTAGAAGACTATTGTTCTAATACAGACATGAATTCAGCAAAGGCCTGAAGGAAACTGCTTTGCAGGAAGTGCTGTTCCGCTAATTGCAGCTCTTCCCTTTGTTCGGGCTCATCCTCTATAATTAGCGCAATCTTGAAAACAGAAGTTGTCTATGCCGTTAAAATCCTTACACAGCAAATCCCCTAATTATTTCATATTTCTCACATTAGGAACTAAGATATTTGTGGTGAAGGGTTGAATCTGTTTGTTATTTAATTACTTATAGAAGGAAGACAAAAAAAGCAAGACAAAAAGATTATTAAAATTTTTTCTGCCTGACTCTCACACATACAAAGGCTCACTTCTCTTTCCCTGCCTTATCCCCTCCCTCTCTTCCTCCTTCCTGTTACCACCCCTTCCTGTCCTTACCTCTTCCTGCCCTCACTCCATTCAGTCCTCAACTCTTCCGGCCCCACCTCCTTCTAGCCTTATACCCTCTCTCCCCACCCCTTTCTGCCCTCACCCCTCTTTGTTCCCACCCCTTCCTGCTCTCACCCCTCCCAGCCCTCACTCTTCTCTTTCCCCACCCCTTCCTACCCTCTCTCCTTCCTGTCTTCATCTCTCTTGGCATCAACTTCAGTTATGACTGTTAACCTTTTCGTATTAAGAGCATCACTGTTTCTGTCTGACCCACAGACAAAGCTTCCCCTTGCACCTTCCAGTGCCTTGTGTACTGAGAGCAAACATTCCTTTGCCTTGCTTGATTGGGAGGAGTGGAAGGAAGACACCCAGGAATTCACCCAACTAGTTCCTCTTTTTTTGTTCTTCTGGGCTGACAAATAGCATTTTTTCTGTGTCCCTTAGAAGTCCCAGAGTTGGACTTTCTAGCAAAGAGGAGCAAGTGGGAATGATGCACTTCATTTGGAACCAGAATTTTGATGACTCAAACATGCCCTTCCCAGGACCTCTTGTAGTATCTGATGGGAAAACAAGGGCAGCAGTCCTGGGGATCCTCAGCAGGAAGTAGATGGCCTTAAACCACCAGGGAAAAAGCTCTCTGTGCAAGCATTAAAACCATGTTGGAAGGCTACACAAGTAAATAGTCCTCTCATGTTCAGGTTCAGAAAGTTTCAGCTACAGGTTCGGATCTACCTAATACAAGATGCAACTGCTTTTGTGTTTAATTGTGAGTGTGAGTTCCTCTATTTCAGGAGCCCCAGAGGACTAGAAGGGAGGGGGAAGAGCCCTTTCATCTTTAACTGTGAGTTAAATTAAACTGAATTGGTACCTCATTTGGAAGTGGAGCAGATGGTCATCAAAATGAAGAGTGGAGGATGTTCCACACCATCTCCAGGACTGTGAATGCCATTTTTCTCATTTGCAAGCATCTGTCTAGAATTTTGTAAACAATCTCATAGGTGACTGACTTGGATCGCAGAACAAAAGGAATACCCAGTTACTTTCCATATGAAAATGTGTCTTACTTCATTACGCATTCAAATAGTCATTATCCCAATCAGTAAATACATAGTGGGCACATTGTACATGCCAAGCTGGCTTCTAAAAGAACTGATCAGTGACAGACCTGGCTTTAGCTCTCTCCATGTTCAAAGTCCTAGGGGAGATCCAAGTATTCTGAATTAAATGATCGCACAACTGAAAATGCATTCAGCTTGTGGTTTGGGCTATTGAATTTGTCCTACAAGATAGTAAGGATAACATTGCTTGTCTCTCAGATTTTGCTATAATTTTAGTTACCTAAGATTTGAATACCATGATTGTAAACACATTTGTACTGTGATTGATGCTTGAGCTTTAATACCCAATAAATTGTTTCTGTTAGTGTTCACATTAATTTAGATAAAAATTATGATCTTGAAAGATAAAGGGGGCGTTGGAGGTTGCAGGCTTGCGGGGCTGGCCTTCTTGGGGAGAGGAGTCACACCCCTGTTATCTTTCATCCAATAGTCTTCTGCCAGTCCCTGCCAGACAGTAGCCATGAACTGCAGCATGTACCTCGGAGATGAAGTTGGTGATCTTGTTTTTAACATTGCATCATATACAGTGAGGGCTGGCTATGCTGGAGAGCGCTGTCCTAAGGTTGATTTCCCCATGGCTATCGGTGTGGTGCTGGAAAGAGATGAAAGAAGCATGGTGATGGAGATCGATGTTGACAAAGGCAAGCAGGGCGGGCCCACCTACTACATAGACACCAATGCCCTCCCATGCCCATGGAGAACATGGAGGCCATCTCACCACTCAAGAAAGGCACGGTTGAAGACTGGGATAGTTTCCAGCCCATTTTGGATCATACATACAAGATGCATGTCAAATCCGAAGCCAGCCTGCATCCTGTTCTCATGTCGGAAGCACCATGGAACACCAGGGCGAAGAGAGAGAAACTGACAGAGTTTGATGTTTGAGCACTACAGCATCCCTGCATTCTTCCTTTGCAAAACGGTAGTTTTGACGGCATTTGCTAATGGTTGTTCTGCTGGGCTGATTTTGGACAGTGGAGCTACCCACATCACTGCGATTCCAGTCCACGATGGCTATGTCCTTCAACAAGGNTGAGTCACCTTGCTCAGGATGATATTCTCAAGTTTCATCCATTTGCCTGCAAATTTCATGAAATCATTGTTTTTAATAGCTGAGCAGTACTCCATTGTATAAATGTACCACATTTTCTGTATCCATTCCTCTGTTGAGGGACATCTGGATTGTCCAAAGAGTTCACATGGAGGGACCCATGACTCCAGCCACATACATGACACAGGATAACCTTGTTGGACATCAGTGGGAAGAGTGGCCCTTGGACCTGAGGATGTAACAACTTCTGGTAGACATATGTGAATTTCTTTCCTGATAAACCACCAGGTTCCCAGGGGAGCAAGGCCCTCTGCAGAGGAGACTTTAAGGAGGCCTGAGGAGGCTTCTGGTAGGTAGAAATTTACTTAGGAGGCAGAGGAAGAGGTGGGAAGGTCAGATGAGGGATGGAACAGGAAGACTTGACTGTGCATATTCTAAAGGCATGCTACAAATGGTTTCTATGAGGGACATGAGGTACCATGCACCCTGCCCCTATACAGTACACTTCAAATGGCTTCCAAATCCTTCAAATGCTTGTTTTAAGTAAGCATTAACTTTAAGAGTTTGTTATTTTTCCTACAATAAATCAAAGGCATTAGCCCAGAGTCAATTTTCTTGACAGCTTCACACTGTCCTACAGCCCACGGCTAAATTATCTTCCTTCCTTTTATCCTGGTGTTCTTATGTCTGAGACAAGGATCTCACATTGGGTCTCCCCTGATCAGGAAAGTTCAGAATGCACCCCACTCTTCTCTGCTCAGGAAAGCTTAGAATGCACCCCATGCTTCCCTCCAAAGAATCGCCTCCTCTGAGTCTTTCCAGGACTTGAAGAAGGCTCTTGAATCTCTGTTCTTAAGTCTGCTTTTTTACTTCACCAGACACCAAAAGGGTGTTTGTCAAACTGCTAAGTCATGAATCCAGTAGCCAGTGTAAGGTTGGAAGGTTTATTTTGTTTCGTTTTTAAATTAAATATTTATGAAGACTTTGGACTATGAAAAATCAGAGCAAATTATTCACACTTTTCCTCCGTCCCTTTCAGCACCATATACTAACCCCTTAATGTCAACGCCACTTCCTCAGGCTCAGAGTATAGACTGGAATCACCCAATTTCTCTCAAGCAAGACTTCCTGACAGTCTTTACCAGAGCAGAAGAGAGGTCCCTATGACCTTTGGCTTCCACAGTCTCTGACCTCATGTTTTCAATTCACTTTAGGCCTGCATCACACAATAGGCATGTACTGGGTCACCTGAACTCTGCCTTGTTTTATGTGTTCAGTGAACCCAGTTACCAGGGCTTAAGGAGTGCCTCTCCCCTGTCTTCATAACAGCACTTGGCCCAGCTTCTTCCAGGTCTCCAGAGCCCGAGAAGGAGGAAACAAGAAGCATAGGTCCATGGGCCTTTGGTGTTGATGAATCTCTTCTTCTGGGACAGTTCTCCAAGCATGTAAACCATTATCCAAAGAAGAGAAATAATGGAAGACAGTGAGATAGACTCAGTCTCTGAGCTCTGCAAACACTTTGAGAAGGCAATAAAATATCATTTTTTTCCAGAAGAGATCTCTGAGGGCCAAGCCTGAGAAGAGTCCTTGTCAGGGATGGACTAAGGCCTTAGACGAGATGATGGGAACTGATGAATAAGGTCAAGAGAGGGCCTAAAGTCAGGAATGGGCTGAGAGGCATAGACTTGTATAAAATGCAGGAGTATTTGGACAGTCTGCCAGTGTGGCCTGCAAAATTTCTTTTGCATTAAGACAGACAAGCTTTCTTTTCTGAGGCAGAGCACTCCAGGCTCAGGAATACCAACCGCTGTGGCAGACTTTACAGAGGATATATGCACTGTGAGGCTGCTGCCCTGCACTTGGCTTTCCTCGTGGTCTGTTTGTTTAGGGCCTTGGAAGGGCTGTAATCAAATTCCTTCCCAAGCTCTGCCTCAGCCACTGAGCACACTGGATTGCAAAGCATCCCATTTCACAATTCCTGGGTTTAAGACGTTTGAAAATGCACCTCCGAGCAGTTGTTGAGTTAGGATTATCCACACAGAGGTGTGCTTTCCTGGGAATTGGTGAAAGTTATTCCCAGCAGATAGCAGTAGTCTCTAGAGAGACTGCTGGAGAGACCGCACAAAGGATTCTAGAAAGCACTGCGGGCCATAAACTTGTCACAGCCAAAGCCATCATCTCCTCCTTGCTCCTTGCTCTTAGGGCATATGTCCTAAAATCTCAAACAATGCTTAAAATAAGTATAGGCTTATATCCCCAGCAGATATATATATATATATATATATATATAGATAGATAGATAGATAGATAGATAGATAGATAGATAGATAGAGATAGATAGGTGTGTACATATGTACATATGTATACATATATGCGTGCATGTGTGTATGCATATGTACATGCATACATACATAAATTCATATTCAGCTACTAGTAAAGCTTTACATTTGACTCTGCCCTGTGAACACCATGGTTTACCTTTGACTCCCTGAACCCAGAGCTAAGAACCTGAGCAAGCCCATGGCTCCGTAGACATTCGTCAGATGAGTCAGCACAGACTCTCAGAGCCAGCATTTGGAAGTAGAAAACTGTCCTTCATGAGGTAGTCTTCCTATCCCCACACCAAGGACTTCTGTAAGCTTCCCTAATGGCCTAAAATACCCCTTACAATCTAATGAAATGTGTCTAGTGTTTGATGAACTGTCTTATGAATTAATGAGCAACCACAGTATGGAACGTTGTCTGTGGTTTTTTGAAACAGCCAGAAGTCTGATCAGGAGAGGTCACTTGCTTGATGAGACTGGCCACAGTGATGGGCAACCTTTCCCTGCGCTCTCTACATGAGAGCTGTTAGTCACTGTTGCACGGTCCCAGCTGAGCAATTCAACTGCATCCTTTCCTTTGTCAATTAGGAAAGTAAATCAAAGGGCAAGTAGATGAAATGATAATTTTACGAACTTGAATCTACTCTGGTTTTCAAAATTCTAGTCCTAACTAGAGAGATCATTATGCAACGGTTACTGCGTAATGTGTGCTGTGCAGTCAGTGAGCTTAGCATGTCATGTAATATCCAGCTTCAACTAGAAATCACTCTGGGTGGTCCATTTCTTTGAACCTTCATTTCACAGACTAGTTAGTACTCAGGACTACTGAGGTTTCCAAGGGTAGTGGATGCCTCATGGGGAATCGGAATTCAGATCTTTACATTAACCTGTTCATGTTTCAAAACCTAGTGACCATAGTAAGTTATGACATCCTCACAACTGGCTGGAATAATTGGTAAATCATAAATAATGCATAGAATTTTCTCACAGAGCATTGCGGCTTCCATCACAGGTATCGCACAACCTTGTCTCAACCAGTTTCTCTTACTGACTGAGCCACTTTAGCTCTGTGGACGCATGACTAGATCATGTCTGTCCATCTTTCTCACCAATCACCATTCAATCTAAAGTTCATGGCCCAGGGATACGAGTCTAAATGACTAAGCAAAAGCGAACTCTCCCCAGCCCTTAACACTGGAGCAGACCCCTGAGTGACAAGCTGCCCAGGGATCAGGCCTTTTCAAAACCACTGAGCAGGGCCAGAGTGGGGAAGGGATGGGGCAGGCATTCGATTGTCACAGCTGGAAGGAGAAAGAAGTTAAGTGGGAAGGAACAACGTAGGGTAAAAATCCAGGGATGATTAAAAAGAGCAACGTTGGTCAGAGAGGAAAGCCAAGCCTTCAGCAAGATGCCTCCAAGTTTCCAGCTGAGGAATACGTATGTCCACTTACTGCATGTTTGCCTACATGTTGGAACTACCTCAGTCTGGGCACATTGTGCTGCACAGCTGCATATGATGCCACCAGTGGTGATAACCCTGGAAAGGCTCACATCGGTCCAGTGGTGCCTTGCGTTATGCAAAGAATTGACTTCCAAATGACCAAAAGTGAGTGTCTGAGGCTAAAATAAATAAGTTCTTCTTCACCTATGTTTTTGTGAAGAGCTGATTTAATCTCTTTGATTTTTTTTAAATTAACAAGTCAAAAGATCAGCCTATTTGATTAAGCATGTATGTTCACAGCAAATTGATCTGCTGATGAGATTCGATTCCCAGGAAGAAACAGTGTGGCCTGTAGCTAGGACAAGTAGCATGTAAGTCAATCAACCTAGACTTGGCCCTGGCTTCGGCTACAAGCCAGTTGTAATAACATGGTTGGTGAAACCTCTGAGCATCCACATCCTGAATTTTACTGATAATCTAATCCAAGGCAAAGACTGGTTAGAACAAGAGAAATTTCTCTTCAGATGAAAATTCATCACTGAGGCTGGAGAGATGCTTCAGTAATGAAGAGCACTTACTGCTCCTGCAGATGATTCAGATTTGGTTCCAAGCACCCACATCAGGAAGCTAACCTCCACCCATAACTCTACCTCTGAGGATAGAATGTCATCTTTCTGCCACAGTCACACACATGCACTGCACATACATTAGCACAGGTTCAAACATAACACATAACCAAATATTAGATAAATCTTTAAAAACTGGTATCCCTTTTGAGAACTGCCACATAACCCAAGACCTTTGAACTGAAGACCTCACATAATCTCCAGTCCTTTGAAGGTACCAACACTGTATTGAATGCACTAACTCATGGAAGCCTTCCCATGTTTGACTCTTATTTTAGTCGTTTTTCCTACCTAACAGTTTTGAACAATAGCCTTTATTAACAGTTTAATCCAGCATGGCTGAAGACTGTACACACAGCAGGATAGTCCCTAATGCAAACTCTTATTGTTATGGGTTGCAGCTGCTGTGACATCTGTCTGGAACTCAGCAAAGATTTAGTGTTCACAAGCAAATAGAGTAATTACTATGAAATTATAATGTAGCCACTCAACTACTCTCAAAATTTATTTTTATTTTTTTGGATATACTCAATTTTAAAACCACATGACTTCTTCCAGAATAGGCAAGTATGTTCTTAAAATGCTGCATAAAGGATTTGAGGTAAAAATCTCGAGCTCAGACATTAAGATTACTAATGCAAAAATGAAGGTGGGAGAGAGAATAAATAAGATTGTGGGGAGAGAGGTACGAATAGCGAGGGAAAGACCAGAGAGATATTATAGTAGGGGATTTCTGTTTTCTTAGTCACCTCATAAAATCCATAAAATCACTAAATATCTCTGTTTCGAGAAAACACAGAACAAAAATCAGATATGCAAAATTGGATTTGTTACAGGTACAGCCTATGCTTATGACAACTACTGGGGTCTCAAAAAACCACCCCACATTTATAGAGTATATATTTATTAGCCTTCTATTATGTTGGTTGTATATTATATACCATCTGGTCTATGAAAATAAGACACTATGTAAATAGATAACTCATTGGGATTGAAGGTCATCACCGTGTCCTGGTGAATCCAAATTTGAATTTTGACCCCACCAAGTAGCCAGAGGGAAACCAAGAAAGCTTCTGGGGGTGTTCACCTTCTTTGATGCTGTGTTAATTGTAATCATATGCACCTGCTCCACATAGGTCCAGAAGTCACCAAATATACCAGCTTTCAATTTCATCATTTCTCAAAAAGAGATTAGGGAGAAACATCACTAAATTGCCAAGTAGTAAGAAGAGTCACAGTTGCTATTAGCTGTGATCATTGTGTGAAGAAATGGCAGAAGAGATGTAGAAACCCCTGATAGAGAGTTTCAGCAGTCCCCTTGGAGTACATACTAGATGGAACTATCACTAAAAGCTAAAAGGAGGCAAAGTAGAGAAAAATGCAGCAAAAGTTGCAGAATTTTGCTTTTGACCAACACCAATTTAAAAGTTCAAACCACACCATAGGTCACAAGATGAAAGGGTTTGTTCAATAAAACACACACATTTGCACAACCATTCAAACAGTTATGTCTTTAGTTTCTAAACATAAATTCTGTAAGAAGCAGCCATCTACAAATAGCATCATGATAAAAATCAGTGACCCTGCACTGGTGCTGATAAAAAATAGTAAAACTTTAACAGCTGACTACTTTCTTAATAAATATGTCCTCTGTTGTCTTCATGGGGCCTGTTTATGGGTAAGTGTGGGTAGGGTAGTATAGCAGTTAAATTCGAAGGAACAGATCATAAGCTGGTGGATCTCAAAGAATGAAAATTCTTTCCTTTGGAGAAGGGGTGGCTACAGATGGCAGCATCATAGGTGGACATGGGTTACTGAATCATAGAAGCCTGGGTTACTAGTCAGCCAACTTGCTAAACAGTGACAAGAAGCAAGGCCAGTGGAGCAGAAAGGTCCCTGCCTACAGAATTGATGTGGAGAGGAGACTTTGGTTCTTGAGTGATGGTGCATAATTTCAGACCTTCCCTCCTTCACTAAACAGGCCTCCTCTGAAATGAGTCAACACCTTAGATTATACATTATGCAAATGAGAGCAGTGGTGGCTTGCCTCCTAATGCAGTCTCCCTGCCAGAGCTTTAATCTACTCCTACCATTCCCTTTTGAAAAGTTAAAATAAGTATGGCTTTATCTCTCACTGACTTCTTTGCCCTTGAACTATAGCTTCCTGTAAGCTCACATCTCAGGGTCCAAGCTATAAGGCAGGTGGCAAGGCCTCCTGAAGAGGGTTTGAAACTGGAATTCATTGGCTAGGCAATAAGTTGAACGAAAGCATTGGAGGCACCAGTAAATCTTGCAAGTGAGGCTGTGAGTATCCCAGGAAAATCCACTGCCTTAAAAAGACTCAGAAAGCTCTGCAGGATGCTTCAGTGACCACAAGTCAGGCAAAGGGCACTATCCTGAGAGAGCTCATTACAAAACGAGCATGTGTGAATTAAACTCTTCCTTCTCCCCTCAGGAAAATGGGTCTTAATCTAGAGGCAAGAGAGTTGAAAGTTGCCTGTGTCTCCCCACATAAGTGCTATAAAGGCATCATGAATCTATAGGAGCCCATCAAAATCCTAATACACACTGAAATTATGCAAAGAGCTAGTTCACATAAGAAAGGTGGCATCTACTAGAAGCTTGGTTGGGTCCTTGCACTAGTTCCCAGAAGAACAGAAAATATTCTCTTTCTGTGAATCCTAAGATCCATTTGCATCTAATCTATTGTTTGCCTTATGCAGCTGATTATTCTCAACTCTCTGAGAATACTGCTTTCAACACTAAACTTTTAGCTTTAAGGATAGAACCTTTTTTTTTAAATCAAGTGTAATGCTGGGTCTATGTATCATTGAGAGACTGAACATAAAACATTAGTTTATTAGTTTTCATCTCAAAACATTCTCTAAATTCGGTCATGTCTAAGCAATGGCACTCCTGTAGGTCCTAAGGTCTTCACATGTGCTCACCCTAACTTGTACTCTGAAGGTTTGGAGTGTGTGTGTGTGTGTGTGTGTGTGTGTGTGTGTGTGTGTGTGTAGAAACTTAAATATTTGCATCCATTGTATTGATGCATGCTTGATGTTAATAAAGTAGGTGGGGTCCAAATCAAGGCTAGATTTGTTTCCTAAAAGAAATCAGTGCCTGAATAACGGCACTCATCAACCCTCTCCTCTATAAGCCATCAGAGGCACAGATGAGAGATCAGTGTGTGCTGGCTTGGCTGTTCTTGATGCACTCAAAGGGATTTCTTGTCCAGAAGCTATCAAATCCAGAACTAAAACTGGAGGCTTGTACTCTGGCACATATCCTCCAAATTCTCTGATGGGAGCATGGTGTTTGAGGACAGGGATGACGTTCTCAGAAAAGCTAGGATGTCCAGCATCTACCTAACATCTTCTCTCCACTTTCACTAACAATAACAACTTGCTAACCATGCTTCCATGATGCTCATAGCCATCTAAGACTTGTTGACATGAACCTTTAGAAAGCTTTTCAGGAGCAGCCCTCCAAACCCAGTGTTAGTACACAATGTGGGTGGGCAGAACTTGGCTCATTAGCATCTGATAATTTCAGCACTGTAAACCACATTTGTGTCTCAAAGCCAAAAGGTTCAGAGAATGTCTTTAGGACAAGAAAGATGCTGGGATTAAGCCTCCACTTTGACAAACTCCCCAAAGACACTGATGTTTACTGGAATGTTCTCACATTCTCCAACTAGCAAACCTGACCAAAATGGCCTTGCCACACCTGCTTGAACAGCTTTTGGCAGGGTGTAGAAGTAGAAAAAATATTAAGTCTGACCATAAGAAATTAGGATAGGAAGATGAGTATATGAAAGTGGCATTTTGGTATCCTCTTATATTTCCTTAATAATTGCCTTTACTTTGGTCTTGGTTTTGCTTAATTGAACATCAGAAGCTATGAACTTGACTGTCTGGGTCTTTAAGAAATTGAATGGAATGTGGCTTTTCATAAATGATTTTATATATATATATATATATATATATATATATATATATATATATATATATATATATGAAAGAACCAAATGAATTAAAAGTCATTCCTTTAACTATAGTACATAAAAATATATTATTGCCTTTATATGGAGGATGGTAGGGACCTATTTTATGGGATGTTCTGAAAACAGTAAAATTTTATTTATTTTCAAAAGAAAATAAAAAACATGTGAGTTCTTGCCAGTTCTTTAGACTTGATTCTAAGTTTTAAAAGACTGTCAGGAGAGAAAAGCCATAGTCTATTGTGACTCTTGCTGTCACAATTGCCTGGCAAGAATAGGTCTTCTGTGCATATCATGTGACCGCAATAAACTTTCCCACATGTGTGGACGCTGTGGAATGCATCTTCATATCATTGCCTTTCTATATGATATTGAAATGAATCAGAAGTGATTAATCTCTAGTCCTCTCTATTGTCCTTCAAGGATGGTACCACCACCTGCATATATTCAGGACAATGTAAAAAACAGCATCCATAATGGCTAACAGATTGTATTAAAGTATTTAGATGCAATTTATCATTTCATCTAAATGCTAAAATTAATATACTGATTTACTAAGTTATATGGTATATTCTATGCCTGCTTGGCACTTATTTTATTTTTGTGCCTCTGAAGTGGGCAGCTATATCCCAATTTAAAAGTGAATAACTTATTGCAGAGCAGTGGAACTAGTACTAACCAGTAGAATTTGAATTCAGATTCTCTTACCATGTGATCTCCAGCTTTAAATTCCTCAGTAACGCCTTAACAGATGCTTTATCCAAATTACTCACATGATCTATAATCACAAGAGGTAAAGCATATTTCTAGCTCAGAATCTCATAAACAGTTGATCCTAACAAATAGCCAGGGTATTTCTAGTCCAATCTGATTAACTTTATGACAAATTTTATTTCAAAATGCTTCACATTTAGATCACAATTTAGAAACTGTCCCCACAACTTGACTTACCTGTAGTAGGATTCCATTCAGACAAGGCCAGGCCAGTCCTCCATGCTCCATCAGGCCCTGATTCCCTGAGGATTCCTGTGATGAGTCTAGAGATAAGAATTTTCATACTTGACCATCAGATCAAGTAATTTTTGAACTAGCTCATCACAGAACCCCATGATCACTTATATATATATATACACATATATATACACATACACACACACACACACACACACACACACACACACACACACACACACATATATATATATATATATATATATATATATATATATATATATATATATATATATATATATATATATATATATATATATATATATATATATATATATTACTATCACAAAGACTACAAATGCTATACTGTTCTCATACCAGCACTACAGGGGTTAATACTAAGCTGGTCTGTGAAATTTGCTCTTGCCTTATAGATTTCAATTGCTTCCAACATTTTTTATGACATACGTGTGGCCCTGGACTAAGTCATAGTCACAGATTAATGATCCGGGTGGGGAAATCATGTCTGTCACTGGTGCCATGAGAATGATTTGAGGGGCTCTAGGCAGCAGATCATTGTTAGTGCCTTTGTTCTTTGACACAACAATTGAGACATGTGAAATTTCTAGGACACCAGGAACACTGTCATCTGTTCCAAAAAGTCATGTCACGGCAGTGTCTGAGAATACTAATAGGGCAAAGTTGGGAAGAGGGGAGAGTCTATTAGACTACAAATCCAACCATGGAGGAATGACGGCACAAATGGAATACAACAGTCACCGAAAATAGATGGCACAAGAATAGGGAATAGCAGGCAAGTGATGATGATGCTTGTTAAATGGAGGGGGAAGAAAACACATGAAAGGATACAGAAGACACAATTCCACATGACTCCATGTTTATAAATGAAACAATAGAAAGCACAAATAGAAACTTATCCCCTATCTGCTGGTCAGTCATGCTTATATCTTTACCATAGGATTACAGTTGATTTTTTTCTTCTTTTGTTTTAGTGTTTCTTTTCTGTCTGGTGCTGGTAGCATCTTTGTAACACTAAAAGCCTTCTTAAGAGCAACAGAGCTTCAAAATGTACTGTCAGAAAGAGAAAGGTTAAGAAAATCAAGAATTATATTTACTACACAGAGAATTCAAAAGAAAGACTCCAGACCCTCATTGAATTAGATCTCATTTGTGAAATGAAAACAAAAACAAAAACCAGTAAGAACCATAACAAAGCAGTGAGATAATCATTGACAATTGCAGGAGGGAAGCCATGACATCCTAACTATCCAGGTGCACACAGCATCCCAAACTATGTCCTTAAAATGTCCCAAGTGAAAACAAAATTCTGTAGCTATGGTATAGGTCTATCTAAAGTACTCAAAGGCATTGATCATGTCAAAAAAAATCTGAGCAGTCTTGCAGTGAATAAACCTGATAAACTTTGTTCAGCTAATGTTTCTAACCATTGGCATCTCTCAACCCAAAATAATCAGTCGGAATCTTGAAATTGCTCCTTTAAGCTCTGTGAATATTTTAATCCTATACTGGGCACTTTAGTCCTAGTTATTCTAACCAAGTACAAGATAAATACTGATTCTGACTTCTAATGCCTGTTCTAGGAACCGTGTGCTAGGGCTCCCAGAGAACCTGAGACAAGAACACTTTTCCATTCATCTTCTGGGATCTACATGGGCCATGAAGCCCATTTGTATAGTTGTGTATCATGCCTTGAAAATTTTCCAGTTATTAAATTTCTATTTTTACCTTATTCCTATTACCCCAAAATGCAATGTATCCTCTTGAATCCAGCAGTAGATGGTCCTGTAAAAATTTTTTCAAGCGTATACTAGCCAACTTGACAATAGATCTGAAGAGTACTTTCAAATGAAGTTACATCATCTCCAACCTTTTCAATGTTTATATTCTTCTCAGTAGTTTGTATGTCACACAAGCGAGAGCACCTTGTGAGGAGACTTCACACAGCACAGCAGCAATTGCAAATCATGGCTCTGGCATGGGAACCCAAGGTGAAAAGTGCCATTTGCATCACGTTATCACTCCTTAGAGATGCAATTTACACATGTTGCTGCTGTAGCGGGCAAGACGGATGGAATCACAAATGACCCACCACAATAGCAAGCCAGATAATTTGCAAGCTGGATAATTTATAAAAATCAGTTCACAAAGATTCAGGGTAGAATAATTCAATACTTTGACAGTTGACAACCTGAGAAGAAGTGAAAAATGTTTAGGAAAGATTGAGGCTCCATATTGTATGTCCTGAATTTCTCTCATATGTATGCTCTGTGTGTGAGTGTGTGTGTGTGTGTGTGTGTGTGTGTGTGTGTGTGTGTGTGTGTTTGGGAGTTGTTGTGTGTGGGTGTGTTACTGCTTCCCACTAGAGTTGCCCTTAAGAACATCCATATTTTAATATTTTATCCTAATCCTTTTTTTACTGTTTGTTTGTATGAGACAGGGTTTCTGTGTGTACCCCTGGCTGTTCTGTAACTCTCTCTGTAAACCAGGTTGGCTTGAAACTCTGAGATCCCTCTGCCTCTGCCTCCCAAGTGCTGGGATTAAAGGTGTGCATCACCACAACCTGGCTCAGAACATATATTTTTATTCTGGAAGCATTACAATTAAGTTGTAATGGGCTTAGGGATTAATTCAGAGATATAAATTTCCCAGGAAAGGGAAGAGATAGAATATACCATATATTCAAAATGTAAAATAACTCAGTTATTTTCCCATATCACAGAAACTTTTTTATTAGATATTTTCTTCATTTACATTTCAAATGCTATCCCAAAAGTCCCCTATACCCTCCCCCCGCCCTACTCCCCTACACACTCCCACTTCTTGACCCTGGCATTCCCTGGTACTAGGGCATATAAAGTTTGCTAGACCAAGGGGCCTCTCTTCCCAATGATGGCCGACTAGGCCATCTTCTGCTACATATGCAGCTAAAGACATGAGCTCTGGGGGTACTGATTAGTTCATATTGGGAAACATTTTTAATATATATATATATATATATATATATATATATATATATATATATAATAGATTTTTCATTACCTTTACTATCTTAGCAAAGGACACTTGATGATGCAGTTATTGGATGACAGCTTACTGTTTGTGGCTAGCTAGAAGCCATTTCTCCAATTACTTATTCATTGATTACAATATATCTTGTACTAAACTATTATGCAAAAGCATAGTGATAAACATAATCATGAGGGTGATAAAAAATAGGGAGAAAGCCAGATGAAATCTTGGCATTATAGAGGTTACAGCTTATCAAAGAGGTATAGTTAAGAGCAATTGAGAAAATTAGCCTATTGATTGCGACATCTTCCCAAATGACAAAGTAAGCAATCAGCCTGAAGCACATTCAATTGCTAAGTTATGAGGACATGTTGAAGTGATAAGTGATAAAGGAGAAGTAAATAAACAAATACATCCATGAGCAATGAGCTTCATGTTCTTAGCATAAACCACATTCTGCTATGAACCTAATTGCCTACTATATTTGCAACAAATCAAGTAACTTAACCCTTATCTTTCTTTGTAAGTGCTCTCATGCCAGTGAATGTCTCCTGTAGATAACCCATTTTCCCCTAGAAAGCTTTTGGTAACCATTTTTTACATTTGAGATCAAGCTATGAATCATCAAATCATTTTCCATCAAGAATTAATCCTTTTAGTTTTAGTACCTTATTTAGTACCTTTTGTACCTCAAATTGTCCCTTACATCATCCCATGTAGGTGACCATCAATTTATGTTTTGGCTCCTTAATTGCAGAGAACTTGTAGTATAGTTTTCATAGATAGTATGTTAATGGATTTTTAAGGTGTGGTTGTTGAGGTTGGGGAGATAAAGACTCAGTCCCTAAGTGTTTTGTTTGCTACACAAGTATGCATGAGCACCTCAACTCCATGCTTAGACAACACATAAAAAGATGGGGCACTCTGAGAAAAACTGGAGATGGATGGATCACTGGAGCTCAGTGCACGACTACATTAGCCTAGTCAGTGAACCCCAAGGCACGTATACCTCAAGGTAGACATCCAATGTTTTCCTCTGGCTTTCATGTGTATATACAAACAAAAATAAACAAAATATAAGATTGTGAAATGTACTAAATGTACTAAATATAAAGAGAAGGATAATGGTCTATTTTAAGTGCAAAAGATGCAGAGAGAATAGTAAGCTGTCGGGATATTTCCACACTCTCCAATAGGAGTGTTGTATGCTGGCATGTATGATTAGATACTAAAATTAGATATCACAAAAAAGAACCAAATGAATCTCCAGCAATTTAAATCCCATACTTCTGGTAGCCTATTTTTAAATGAAGACTGTATAGCTTCCAGTGAATTAACATTGAGGGACGAGTTCCCTGCAAAAGATCTTTCAGGGTATGATCATCTGAGTGTCATGGGACATCTAATCAAAGGATAACATGATACACATTTTGAAAATCGGGATTTTTAAGTAAAATCCTCTATTCAAATGACTCTTCTTTACAATGCTTTGCATGTTGTTCAAGATAAACACAGCTCAGATTTGTCTCCTCCGAGGTGACTTATCTCTTCTTAGAACAATATAAACGTATATAGCAATAATTAAACTCCACATACCATGTTAAAGTAGACCATCTGAAATTTGTATTCTCTTAATATCATTTCATGTTAAAATAGTAGAGAGAATTCCATGTGATGTGAGACTCTTAATTGCAACAACAAACCCCCTTTTATAAGGCTAAGAAGGAAAATATACCTTTAAAGCAGTTGCAAAGACTTTATATACCTTTAGAGCCTTTGCAAAGGTGTGGTATGGTTTGGGCAACTCAGCAATCAGTAAGACATGGCCATGAGCAATTCTGAGGAGTACTGGGTTATTCTTTAGGAGCTAGCTTAGTGGACATCCCATTGCTGCCACCACCAGCAAACTATCACCACTGTTTCAAGAGCGCCAGATATATTTATCAGTCTATCTGTCTTCTAGGTGATCCACCAGCCATAAAGTAGCTGCATCTGAGTCTTACCCAGAGACATCTGTTAGCTCTCTTTCTCTAGTGATGGTTATAAAGAGGCCAACGAAGTTACATTTTAGCTTCTTTTACATTGGCCTATTACAGGAAGAAAAGCTAAAAGTGGATTGGAATGAGAGATAAATGACCAAATCTTCTACAGAAGTTTCTTAGCCACAGTCGCACAGCTAATAAATGGTAGGATCTTAGATCCCAAGTAATATGGTCTTCCAAAGATAAAAGAATGCCCATCATGATGGATAGGTAGCTCACTTGGCCTTTAAAGCTCAACTCACGTATGCCTTAGGATAAGCTACTTTTTCACTTCTAGAATTACATACATTTCTAACATCATTACTGATCTGGGTACAAAAATATCCTAATACTGTGATAGGAGCAGCCCAGTGAGTGGAGAATTCATAAAAGATGTATTCTCCTTGCTTTGCCTGATTCTCCTTAAAGAATATAAGCTGTCATAGCTGTGTGTGGTAGTGCATGCCTATAATCCCAACACTACAGATGTAGCAGCAAGAGGAACAGGAGTTCCAGGTTATCTTCATCTGGACTACATGAGACTCTGCCTTATAAAAGTGAATAAATCTGACTGATACAAGCCAGGCTAGCCTTTGAAAACAGAAACTCGGAGAGAAGATGTTATGCAAGCAATTCTGAGCCTATTTTTTCCTAACCTTCACATTCCACCACATATAAGGAGAGCAAGAAAAAAGTAACCCAAGCTCCATATAAAAGATGCAACACACACAGGCTGAAAAGATAGTCCAGAGGGTAACAGCTTTGGCTGCTCTTCAGAAGACCCAGGTTCAATTCTCAAGAGCTGGAAACTATATGTAACTCTGATTCTAGATATCCAATGGGTCTCCACAAGGGCTGTATGCAGGTGGTGCACATACACACACACACACACACACACACACACACACACACACACACACACACACACACACAAAACAAAATGTACTTTAAAAAATAAGTAGACACTATATTGTGATGATCCACTCATTACAGTCTAATAGGCAGTATTCAAATCCAGGTTGAATCACCCTGTAGTTGTGTGAACCTGGAGCTATACTGTCCACTTCATAGAAGTGTTTCTAATAATTTTATTTCTTTTTGTCTTTGTTTCAGATGAGGTTTCACTCTTTAGTCCAGGCTATCCCAAAGCTCATGGGACTCCTCCTGCAAACTCAAGAGCTTCTCAAGTGCTAAGATAGTAGGTATATTAGTCAGATTTCTCTAAAGAAAAAGAAATGATAGAATATATATACTTATATAATATATATCATATATTATAGAATATGTGCACATACTCTAATATATATATTATATAATAGAATTAAACAAGATATATATATACATATATATACATATATATATATATATATATATATATATATATATATATATATATATATATATATGTGTGTGTGTGTGTGTGTGTGTGTGTGTGTGTGTGTGTGTGTGTGTGTGTGTGTTTTACAGGCTGTAGTCAGGGTAGTCAAACAATGGCTGTCTCACAATGGAGAAGCCAAGAATCTGATAATTGCTCAATCCTCAAGGCTGGACTCTGAGCAGTCCCAGCTTAGTACTGAAGGCTTTCATAACTCCTGGGAAGCCACTGGTCTCCAGACTAGGTTGGAAAGGAGAGGAAGTTGGTTGGAACATCAGTGCAGAAATGCCACAGGAACAGAGTTTGGGGTGTGAGCTGCCACCTCATAGTTTTCACAAGATTACATATGCTATTTGAACGTGACTTTGTATGGTGCTAGGAAACTGATAGGTATTCATTAAACAGAAACCACCATTTAACTGAAAAATATCTAAATGTCGTAAGGTTGATTTAATAAATCTTAGAAATTATGTGCTGTAGAATTCTACTCAGCCATGAAGATGGCAATCCCTCTGCTTGAAAGCGCAGAGGAAAGAACAGAAAGTAAGGTATTTTTCCCTTTAGTTTCTGATGAAGTTACATTTGTATGATCCTTTATGTTTAAAATGAAAGAAATGACTATTTCCTTATAACTGACCTGATTCAAATTGTACTTGAGATCTTTTCTAATTTCTCCTACAAGACCATCAAACTATCTGATGGACTCTCAAACAGTGTGCTAAGAAATGGAAAGCAAATAATTTAAAGTTCTTAGAAAAAGCACTTGTACCATCTGTCTAGTACATGTTAGGAAAAAAAAAGACTATTAAAATGAAGTCTTTAAAGACAAAATAGCCTCAGAATTTCACAGAAAGTCATCTCTAATGGGCCAAGAAAAATGTGCTCTAAATGGGACTTTTTACAACATTCAAAGAGTTTCAGAAACAGCCTGCCATTTCAGATGTAAAGAAAAGTAAAAGTTGTGTCTGTGTAAGTGCAAGAATCGCAGTGAATTATCTTTTAACTTCACGTTATCATGAGCAAAACCTGCACCATCTACTTGTTTTGTTTGTCTCCAGTGTACACTCACCAGTTCAAGAAACTGGATTTAAACATTTGTGCTGTGAAATATATTTCTAGCAGTAACAAGGCACAAAGAGGAAACCGAAGGAAACCTCTTCCTTTCGGTACAAGCTCAAGTTTGTGTCCAAGGGAAGGGAGCGCTGCTGAGAATGAGAATGTTACATGCGAGACCTCAGTGCCAGCGTCCCACGCACTTGCCTGGGAAGGTAGTGTCAGAGCCCTTGTGTTTGAGGAAGAGGTGCCCCGTGCCAATAATACTGGAGCAAGGGCAGAGTCCTGGCTTTGTGGAAGTGGGATTTGGGGCAGTCCGGGAGCAGCACCTAACAACAGGAAGGGACATTCTGGGAATGTCACGCTGCCAAGAGATCGCAAGAGCCACAGAGGTGAGGCATGGGGTAAAGGAGAGAAAACTCATGGGTGGGGCTGGTTAGAACCCACAGGTGGAAGAATGGCAATCCTGGGAGGTTTGTCAGGCCACGGGCAGGCAGCCGTTTGCAGGTACTCTTCTAAGGAAAGAAGTCCATGAAAATAGAGACAATTAAAACCTCCAAGTGTGGGGACATTCCTTCTTTAAGGGCTTCCTTCTTTAAGGACTTTCCAAAACAAATACAAGTGGCAGGGTTTCTGATCAGGGAGAATTAATGATATTTTTAGAACAAAGAGATGTTTGAGGGGAAGAAATCCTAAGCAGATTTCATGACCAGCTTACATCTACAATCTTAATTTCTGTTATCTGTTGCTTCTCTGCCCTATCCAGGAGACTTGATGTCTGCAAGTCTCTCTGACTATGAAACTTCAACCCCCGATCATCCTAAAGTCCAGGTATGAGGAGAGAGATAATTGATAACTATATAATACAGATGGGAAAACTGAGATGAGATAAATACAAGAGACTTCATACGAAAAGGACCAAGAGAGTTTAAGATTACAATCTCTGTTCATGGAGTCCCTGTTAGAGGAAAGGAGATAACATAGAATACATGCAGGAGTGACTCAACAGGAGAGGGATGTGTTCAAGCACTGGGATGATTAAAAAATACCTGGCCTCTATGCATAGGTAGAATACAAACACTTTGTCGGTAGAAAGTCATAGACAAAAGAACTAAGAGAAAGGAGGACATAGAGACAGAAACCTATGTGGAAGGTAGTGTTCACTGCAGAGGAAGATGGGAAAACATTTGGAGGTCAGTTGGTGTGGCATGAAGCCGGGGACGGGCAGAGGTGAGGACAGTGAAGAAGCGTCCTTGATGACAGGATAATCCCTAAAGAAAAGAAACAAGTTCCGCTTCATACATCCTGTGCCTGATAAGGAAATCAGGCACAGAGCCCAGAATAAGAAGAGAGTGCCTCTGAGTAGCTACTCTGTTAAACACTCCTATCTAGCCCTTTACACTGGTTTTCTTTTTTTCTTTTTTCTTTTTTTTTTTCAATTTTTATTAGATATTTTCTTCATTTACATTTTAAATGTTATCCCAAATGTTCCCTATACCCTCCTCCATCCCCCGCCCTGCTCTCCTACCCACCCACTCCCACATCTTGGCCCTGGCATTCCCCTGTACTGGGGCATATAAAGTCTGCATTGCCTTTCTTCCCAATGATGGCCCACTAGGCCATCTTCTGCTAGATATGCAGCTAGAGACACGAGCTCTGGGGGTACTGGTTAGTTCATATTGTTCTTCAACCTATAGGGTTGGAGACCCCTTCAGCTCTTTCGGTACTTTCTCTAGCTCCTCCATTGGGAACCCTGTGTTCCTTCTAATAGCTGACTGTGAACATACACTTCTGTGTTTGCCAGGCACTGGTGTAGCCTCACACGAGACAGCTATATCAGGGCCCTTTCAGCAATATCTGGTTTTCATTTGTAAGCATTTCTATACTAATCCGTACTGTTTTGAGTCCTGAGAGTTAATAGGTCTATTGGGTCTTTGATAGAATGATACACTTTGCAGCTCTGCATTCTAGATCGGTGCCATCACAATGTTAATGAGCTATACAGAAGGAGTGCGAAGTTACAGTTGATATCAAGTTTCTTAAATGACCAAGTTTCTGAAAATAGATCGTGGTATAGCTACCTCAGGATAATTTAGTATGTTTATAATGTTAGAAGGCTGCACTTGTGGGCTTCTAGTATTCTAAAACTACATACAAAAAAATCTCAAAGCTCTGTCACACAGTACTAATAATAAATAGTCATGATGACATTTCCTCTAACTAAATTGATTGACTGCCAAATTTAAAAAGAAAAAAAAACTGTTTTTACACCAATTATTCAAGGTACACTGGCTAGTAAAATTCCACATAAAACATTTATCTGTGTGTGTGTGTGTGTGTGTGTGTGTGTGTGTGTGTGTGTGCGCGCGCGCGCATATGGCATATGTGAGGGTGCAGCCAGGAGCTAAAGAGTGGCATTGTGTGTCCCCCCTATCACAACCACCTTGATTTTTGAAACATGGTCTCTCACTGAACTTCAAGCTCCAGGTTTGGCTTAAACTGCCTAGCTGTCATGCTCCCAGGATCTGCCTGGCTGTCAAGCTCCCAGGGTTGGCCTGTCATTCCCTTGCCTGTCCCCAACACCAGGACACCAACATAAGCTGTAGCATTCAGTTTTTTATGGGGGCTGGGAATCTGAACTCAGGTCCTTAAGCTTGTACAACAAGCACTTAAGTCACTGGGACATCCCCACACTGTAAACGTTTTTTACAGGCAAAACCTTCTCTCCTTTTCTTTATTGTGTTTGCATTAACAGTGATAATTGTGTTCTTGAGGTAAAAAAAAAAAGTTTATATAAGATTTTCCAATAAGAAAATCCAATGTAATGTTTCCATTGACCATTACAAGGACCTCACAAAGCGTGACTGCCTGCTATTAGTCTTCTGTGATAGTTGAAGAAATAGAAGCCTAGATTTGCAGACTTCAAAACTGATGACCAAAATTCTAGAAGCTGAATCTAGGTCTTTCCCTACTATAAGATTAATGCCCACAGAATCATTTCCCACTGACAGCAGCTGTACTGAATTATTTTAAGCTATTATGGTTTCTAATAAATTGTTACATAATGAAATATTTCAATTAGGAAACAAATGTGAAGAAAATTAAAACTCACAAATTCTTTTCTAGATGTTATCAGTTGCTATATAGTACTGATCTCATTATTTTTGAAATAGGACCCAAAATAATACCACCCCTCTGTAGTGGGCTAAGAAATATCTCCCTAGATATTGTGCATTATACAAATAGTTAACATACTAACATTTTTCTGATTTATATACTATACTGATTTATATTTATATCCATTTATATCACCTTATAGAATCCTCCCCCAGTAATGGACACTATTTTGGTAATGCAGAGTTCAACTATTAACTTATCCCAGCTGCTATTTCTTTTTTTTTTTTTTTTAAGATTTTATTTATTATATGTAAGTACACTGTAGCTGTCTTCAGGCATTCCAGAAGAGGGCGCCAGATCTCATTAAGGATGGTTGTGAGCCACCATGTGGTTGCTGGGATTTGAACTTATCACCTTCGGAAGAGCAGTCAGGTGCTCTTACCCGCTGAGCCATCTCACCAGCCCCTGCTGTTTCTATTAATTGGATGTCTTTCCTCTCATCTTCTTCCACAGTTCTAGTAGAAACTACTAGCAGTCTCTTTTCCCCATAGGCCCGTCAAGTGGCCAAGCTTCTAGGTGCCCCTGACTAAATAGGTAGTTGCCCTGCCTGTTTTTAAAAGAATGTCTTCTCTAAGGCAGTCAGGATACAATGCCCACGGCTGCAAAGGAACCGAATCTTTTATTTAACATAATGACATGGTCTCGTTCTCATTTTTTTTCCTGAGAGGATTGTGTGATATTAAAAAAAAAAAAAAATTCTCTGAATTCTAGAACTAGGGCAACACATTGATTTTGAGAAAGCTGTAATCTTCCTCTTTAATTCCAAGTGCACACTCTCAGTTGCTGTGAAATAGAACGTGGTTTGCAAAATGCCCTGAGCCCATGCAAAGATATCCTTGCCCTGGACACTCCTCTCCCAGATTGGCCTCATTCTTCTAAGGGGTGGGGATTCACAAAGACCTTTGCTATAAATGTCAGAGTGCATTAAACTGAAAAGGAGAAAGTTCCAAATCTTTTTTTTTTTTTTTTTTCAATCTGGGGAGGAAAATAAATGATTTCAACTGCCAGCCCCTGATAAAAAAAAAAAAAAAAAAAAAAAAAACACGTTTTTTTTGCTTTAGGCTATTTCCTTGTTTGTGATCCACTAAGTAAGTTTAATCCTGGATCCTCTCTGAGAAGATTCATAACTAAAATTTTAAAGGGAACAAATTAGCTCTTAACCTGTCAATAGCTGACAAGTCAGAACTTTTCCTCCTGCCAACGTCCAGGGGCTCACTCCTCCAAGGGCGTGATTGCTTTCCTAGTAGGAGATTGGCTAAAAAGAACTACTTAAGAGAAGCCAGCATGCTGAGAGGAACGGGGATAATCAGTCAGCTGGTTGGGTTCCTTCAAGGACTATTATCTGGTGGTAAGCGTGTTTTATTTCTTCCTCTCCTGTGCTTATTTACAACATAATTACAAAAATGAGAGAAAAGGAAGGAGCCAGGCATGAATATAGCCATATGCCAGATTAATGTAGCCTGCTAGAAGCTCCACCCGATGGGGCTCATTTGTCAGTTAGTTCTGTTGCAGACTGAAGGTGCTTTGATTCCACTCATACACCTAATGATACTAATTATGAGTTTTTCACCCTTTGAAATCTTGAAAATTAAATGTGCAGGAGGGAGGCATATGAGGCAGAGCATCTCATCTTACTGCTACCCAGAAGAGTGGAAAATATGCTAAACTGGGCCCCTAGGGAAGGCAGGTTGACTCTTAGGTGCCCAGACCTCAGAATGCAATTTTACCTGGAACAGTTTTCGTGGTTGTGATTTAGATTACATAAGGTCATTATGATGGCCCTAATCCAGTGTGTCAATGTCCTTGTAGAAGGGAATATGAAACACACAGACTCATGTACAGGACAATACCACATGCAAATGGAAGCAGAAATCATGCTATCATATCTACAGCAACCTTCCAGAAGCCAGAAGGCAGCCCTGGAATAGATTCCCCCTCATTATTCTATGAATTTCCTCAGTGTCTGTTGTAATGTCTCCCTCTTCATCTCTAATTTTATGAATTTAGATCATCTCTCTCCACCTTTCAGTTAATTTGACTAAGAGTTTGCCAGTCCTGCTGAATTTCTCAAAATACAAAACAATTTCATTGATTCATATATATATATATATATATATATATATATATATATATATATATATATATGAATATATATGTATATGTTGGTTTTGTTAAAAATATTTCCTAATTTTGTGACTTGAGTTTCTTTTCAACCCTCTATTCCTTTCATCCATAGATTTGGCCTTTCAATGTTGTCCCACATTTTCTGGATGTTTTATGCTTAGACTGACTCTAGATTTAATATTTTCTTTGACTGAGATATCCATTTCCTCTACCTTTCCTTCAAAACCTGAAATTCTTCTTGCCATGTCTTACAACCTGTTGGCTAAGCTTACCTCTGAGGTTTTAATTTTACATCCTAAGGTTCTAATTTCCAGTTTTATTTCAATTTGAGTTATGACTGGGGATTCTACTTCTACTTTTGTGTCTTTATTTCATTCAAATATTTGTTTTCACGTTCTTCGTTAAGGCATCTGTTCATACCGTCTTCAAGGTCCTTGAACATATTCATAAGCCGCTATTTAGAATTTCTTGTCTTGTGCTTTAGCTAAATCACATTTCTCAGGGCCTATTGCAATATAGTTACTAGCTTCTAGGTGGCATATATTGTCTTGGCCATTCATTTCTATGCAAGTTCCATTCTCTGGTTGCTCTTGTCCTAGATTCTAGTATGGTGGCTATGGTGTACCTGGTAGAGAGTGCTTTGTATGAATGGTTGATGCAAAGCAATGCAGATGGTCTAGGAGGCAAAACTTCAATGGGCAGCCTTAATGAAGAACATGAAATTGAGAAGAGGGGCTCCTTCAGGCAAGCTTCTACAAGACTAAGAGTAATTCTAGAGAGACGCGAATGGAGGTCAAGAGTGAGTAAAAACCGTCTACCTACATGTCAACCTATTACAGCACTAGGGGTTCCTGGTAGAATTTCTGCAGGTTTTCAGATGTCATAATGGAATAGAGATGGGCTAGAAGGGAAGACTGAGGGAGTCTTCCAGAAAAAGCTAAGGGTACCCAAGTCTGCCCACAAATGGCCGAGGCCTCGGGGAGTAGAGGTTGGATAAGAAGGAGGGAAAACAGGCAGGCTGCCCTAGGACAAAGATTAAGGATTGAAAGACAGGAATGGAAGGGATAAGGGGACCTGGTTCGGTACCAAGAGGCAGAGTCTGCAGGAGCGGTGGTGGGAGCTAGAGAAAGCACTTCTGCAAACAGGACTAAGTCTGCAGAGATTGGAATGGAAGGGTGGCAGGGTAGTGAAAGAAGCTTACCTACATCCCAGCCCAGTGTGGTTGCTGGGGTTCCTGACAGGAGAGTGTTTCTGCAGAGTGTCAGTTGTCACAAAGGAGTGGGCATGACCTATCAGAGAGGACTGAGAGAGTCAGTGGGAAAGGGCTAAGAGTATCCTGCCATTCAGACTCTTGGATTACTTGGTGCCCAAGAGACGGTTTTTCATTCTCTAAAATTTCTAATACTTTCAACACCTGAAAAGACATATACAGAAGCTCTTTGGGCATCCTCTATCCCAGCTAAGATGAACAAAATAATTAGTCCTCACCCTACATGCCCCATGATGGACATGGACACAGGAGTATGCTGGGTTCACTAGTGACAATGACCACTCATTGCTAGGATTCCCTCTGGTCAAACAAAAGAATACTTGTTTAACAAGTTCAGGGGTCTTAAAATTAAATCATTCAAAGTAACAGGCAACCCACCACGCCATTTCTTAGAGAAATGTGTGCTTCTTAAATTGAAAATTCTGCCCCATTAACTCCCTGAAAGGTGAAGATGGTTATTTACTGGAGAGCTCTGTGATTGAGCTAATCCGCAGTACAGTGAGGCCCCTGGAGGGAACATCTTTCAAATGTTCTTGCTGAATGTTCCTATTGGAGGGATTTGTATTTAACGGATGACAAGTTAATGTGTCTTTGGTGTCTTAACGTTGTGGTAAAACTGCTAAAAGGTATGATAGATGTTATGTGTGCAACTTTCTATTTTACTGATATATTAACTTGCCCATTAAATAGGATTCTAAAAATGTTCTCCAACTCACCAGAAGATTCTACTACCATCCTCAACTCTCCAGCTGGCTATGATTTTCCTTTTACCTTTTTTTTTCTTTTTTCTTTTGTAGTTAGGAAGGCATAGTTTATTTCAAGTAAAGGAAAGCAGGCTTACTAGGGTAAGATTGTATAATGACTAGAAACACCATTGTGCCAATCCATTTGTAGGTAGACGCTGTACTGTATCTAAAGGCTCTAGAACAGATAGCTTCACCTATGATTGATAAGCCCTTGTGGGTTGACCTTCTGGAGAAGTCAATGATGCATGAAGTATTCTTCTGGATAAGAATTGCACAAGGTTTGGCCTTTCTAGAACTAAGTTCATTTTGTTATCAATTAATTAGCAGGCAGTTCTGGTATGTAACATCTCCTCCTGGGATATGATTCAGACCACATTTCTCTGACCAGTAGCATCCTACAGTTCCGGTCCTTGTCTCTACAACTATGGTGTAGGAGGGAGGGGTATAGCCTTAATATCCTTCAAGGTGGCTAGCTACATAACAATACTAGGTGACTCCTTTTTACTTTTAATGGATCTCTGGCTTTGAGTTTTTGAGGACAAAAAAAAATGTTTCTCAAACATCTTTATTGGCATCTCACAAACTCAGAAGGACAAACAGAAACACTGAGACAAACTCTGTCTACTTAAAAGAACCAATCAATCTCCATACTCAGAGCTTTAGAGCTCTGTGTATCACATGACTTGTATCACATGACTCTGTCTCAATCTTTAGTCACTCTACTTCCTGGCAACTTCCTGTCCCAAAGGTATATCTCTGAGAACCACTAATAAACTCGAATTTGTTTATCCACTAGCTATAAGTACACATTACTGCTGGCCACTCAAGATCCTTTTACACAGGCTCCCTTTCATATTTCACACGATTCTGTTTATGTTTTCTAATTGGATAAATGCTACCTTGCATTTAGTGTTGATTGAGGTGCGAGGCTGTACCAATATTTGTTCTCATGTCTGATGAAAAAGACGGTCAATAAAAACAGTGATTCACTCCATATGCACGTGGGCTTCAGGACTTCAGAGAAACGCACTGTGAAATGCTTCTGGCTCCTTCAAATATTGGCATTCCCTCACCCCACACCACCACCTCCATTAAATGCTAATGTGCTTTCTGCAATGAGCATGTTCCACTAATCAAACACACACACACACACACACACACACACACACACACAGCATTGGCTCAATACAGTATATGCACAGGAGGATGAACCAATGTAGTATCTTGGTGATCACGTCATTTTATGCCTGTTGCATATGGTGCTTGCCCTGCCCACAATGCCCAGACTCCTTCCAGATGATTTCCGGTTGGTTGTGCTTCACATTTAGTTTAGCTGAGGGACCACAAAGAGTACTGCATCCTGAGATGTACCAGCATAGACTAGGGTGGCTTTCCCATCCACCACAAAGCCTATTATCTCCCAAAAAGCCTTAGGAAGTGGGAGAGTGGCCACTTTTCTGGTCACTTACTAGCTGCAATCTTGAAGGATATGTTTAACATAGCTGAGCTTCCTTTATCTTACCTATAAAATGAGGAAGATATGCCTTTCTTGTTACACTATAAGGAATAGTGCTCTATAAAGCAGAATAAAATGCTGTAGAATACCACACATCACACAACACCTGGTCTGGTATGTGTAGTTTTTTTTATTTATTTTATTTTGTTTTATTTTATTTTATATTTTAGCTATTTTATACACATGTGTGTTTTGCCTGCATGTCTGTGTATGCATTAGTTGTATGCCTGGTGACTGTAGAGGCCAGAGACGGAGTCATATCTTATGGACTGACAGTTACAAGTGTACAAGTGGTTGTGAGCTTCCATGTGGGACCTGGGAATCAAACTGGGTCCTCTGGAAGAGCAGCCAATGTTCATCACCACTGATCCATCTCTCCATCCCCTTGGAATATGCATTTTAAAACGAGAGATAATGAGCTGGGAATGGAGGTGCATTTCTGTGGTCCTAGCACTCAGGAGGCTGAGGAAGGGGATCACCAGCCCAAGGTCATCCTACGCTATGCAACAAGACCTTGTCTCAAAACTCGAAATAACAGTAATTTGGAACCACTGAAATGAAAAATAAGTAAGAATGCCAGGATTTATCACATGCACGAGCTGCCGAGGAAAGAGTGTTGCTTCTTTTGCAGAGAGTATCTGTAAATATACAAATTTTCTTTGCACAATCATTTACCTCTCTTGTATTTCTAAACTCTCCATCTATCTGTATTTACACAATCCTTTTGTGCAGACAAAAAAAAAATCTCATTTAAACATGTCCTAAAATGAATTCTTACTCCTTTAGGACATAGCTCTGTAAGAGAAAAAAATGCTTAATATATAAGAATGGATTGCTACAGAAGTCTGTGGATGGGATTTGGGGAAGGTAAATCCTCCCTCAAATTCTTAGAATACACACATAAGCAAGTGGCTTTTCTGCTCAAAAAGGCTTGTGGATTCTGCTTACTATAGGACCACTGAATCTCTCTATAGTCCCACATCTCACGACTTTCATCCTTACCTTGGCCTCTAGCTTTACCTTACTAGTTAGTCTTTTATACACATCATGTTCTTTGAATGTGCTCTTTATTTTGTCTGTGCAACCATTATCTGGATAACTCCTACTTGTGTTTGAAGCCTCAACCTAGCTTACTTTTTTCTGATTTACAGTCTCCATTCATTGCTCCATCACTGCCTGACCCTAGGATGGGTAGAGAATGGGGCCCACCCTGTAGCACGTGTGAATGGTGGCCTCTGGAAGCTTTCTGTGCCTGGTCTATTATACTGTCCCCTTTTCTCAAATACTCTCTTTCCCAGTCCACTCCTATATACTTCAAAAGTTCCATTTTGAAAATTATTTTAATTATTTCCTTGAAATCTAAACTCTTAGCACAGGATTTCCCAGGGCAAGGATTTGAATGCTAGTTTTCTTTTCTCAATCCTCTGTAGTTAAAGAAGAAGAAGAAGAAGAGGAAAGAAAGAAAAGAAAGTGTTTCAAGTATTTGATTAATTGGTAGATTCATGGTTAGTAACCCCACAAGGGAATGGATAAATTTTGAATGAAGACAGCTGTGAAATGGGGGATAGTAATTTGACTCTGTAGGGACAGGAAAGGCACAGTAAAAAATGGAGATCAAATAACTAATGAAATCTTCCATTAATTGTTTGATTAATTTCCCCTGAAGATGACTTGGTTCCTTACCAAGATGCTTTTGAGTCCCGTGACATCTTAGTAATAGTTGGCTCACAATTTAGTAGGATAAGGGATAAGGACAGAGGGATGATAAAGATATTCTTAATGAATGGGATATACAAGATGAAATATTGGTCAAGTTTGGTTTCCAATACCATCATGATTCTCATTCACCAGTCATTACCATTAAAATGAAGTCGGTATTTGTAAATCACAAACTGAAAGTCCCTTCGCACATTCCCTACTGCTATCTTTCCTCAGTTCCTCTTCTTACCTCTAAAGTAGGGGTTCTCAGCCTTCCTAACGCTGTGACCCCTTTAGTGTAGTTTCTCATGTTGTGGTGGTGACCCCCAACCATAAAGTTCTTTCGTTGCTACTTCATAACTGTAATTTTTCTACTGTTATGAGTCATAATGTAAGTATCTGATATGCAGAATATCTGATATGTGACCCCCCCCCCCGGGAAGGTTGTGATCCACAGGTTGAGAACTGCTTGCCCTAAAGCATCAGACTTCCTCATTTGCTTGAAGCCATTCATCCTGACCTTCTCATTATTAGCTTCTAGTGCACCTTAAAGCAGAAATGTTCTCTAGGAGGCTACGAATACTGTATATCTCAGAGTTCTTACTAGATGGAGACCTGACTATGCAAAAGTTATGTGGTTTGAACCCACTATACTATTCAGTTCAATAACAAAAATTCAATATTCAATAACAGAAATCAATTATTGTTGATCTCATGGTTAGCTCTAAGCTTATATAAGAATAGGGGTTCTACATTGGCAAAAACTCAACAGGCCAAGCACATAGTTGTCTCTGAAGGAGACTTTGTTGAAATTAGTATTTCTGCCTTTGCCTTCCAGAGCTATTGAATTCTGCTCTAACTAGGAAGGAAGAAATAATTTTTTACATGAATGGACCCTGTAATTTGACACATATTTTTTACTTGGATATTGTTCATAGGCTCTAGAAAACAATGCTAGTTTTAGAAAGGATTACTGTTTCAAACAACTTCATTTGAATACCAGTTTGTTTTTTGTAACATCTTCATTGAATTTGTGCACTTTAAGCTCAACTGTCACTTTGATTATAAGCATCCAATGTGTATAGACATGTCAGTCAGTAAAACAAATTAACAAATGAATAAATGAACAAATAAAAAAAAGTCCAGTCTAATTTTCTCAAAGAGATATATAGGGACATTGATAACAGAGAATTCCATGTCATTTAGAACAACTCTGAAATCAGTATAACTAGAGAGGTTAGTTGGTAGGTTCCGTGTTTTGGTTAGTTTAATGTAACTGTAACCAATGCACTTCAAAGAACAACGTACAAAGAAGAAATATTTCTTTTGGTTGATAGTGTCAGAAGTTTGGCTTCATACTTTTTGGCTTCTTTCTCAATCTGGACACCTCTTGGGCCCTGAGACCATAGTTGAAAGTGTTCAAAAAAGACTCATGATCCTAGTATAGAGGAGGTGTGAATTTGTTTGCTCAAAAGAGCAAAGCCCAGTCTGAAGAGAGGCAACAGAGTATCCATCTACATTTTAGGGAGAGTTTATACCATTTCTACAGTCTTTAGCGCATGCAGCTCTACCAGAGGAACTCTGTCATAGGCATTCAAGGAGTGGTCAGAACACTTGGATTGGCTCATACAGGAGCAGGCAATCTTATCCAAAAGCCTTCCGAAGTGCAATATGCACAAGGTTTAGGATTCCTAGCTCCAGACTTAGACAGTTATCTGCTAATGAGATCCCAGGTATTTTAGCAAGGCAAGTCTCCTCCTATAGCAAGAGGTATGATTCCGGTTACCAGTCTTCTGACCAATTGTTACAGCCTTGAAACCCCAGTCTTTGTTTTCTTGGCTGTTGGATATAAGGGAGGGATCTAACTCAGTGTCTTCCAAGTCCACAAATGTCTAAGTGATACTTAACAGTAAGAAAGATGAGCATGGTCATGGGAGAATGCAGGCATGGATGCTATTCCCTTTGTGGAAGAAAGGATGCAGATAGTAACAAAAGGATGCAGAATCACGTATGTGCTCAAAAGTATGGTTTGGGGACCTCCTTCCTCCAGCTATGTCCCACCTTTCTAGGGCCAAACTTTCAGTAAATGAGTGTCTTTGGAAGGTACTTTATTCCCAGCCATCAAATAATAAGTCTCTTTTCCAAAGCCTTGGAGAAAGCAGAATTGCATGGTAAGAGCTGTGCCCACTGCCAAATCAGGATCAGGCAGCAATTCTGCCTAAGAAATCAAGGTATTAGCAAAAGTTTGTGGGCATTTATCAACACATTCTCAAATGGAGAATTGGAGAAAACTAAGAAATGTTAAAGGTTATTTTTTTAAGATTTTGTTATGTATTTATTTTATGTATGTGAGTACATTGTAGCTGTACAGATGGCTGTGAGCCTTCATGTGGTTGTTGGGAATTGAATTTTTAGGGCCTCTGCTTGCTCCAGTCAACCCCACTCACTCTGGTCAGCCCCACTCTGGCACAATGATTTATTATTATACATAAGTACACTGTAGCTGTCTTCAGAAGTGCCAGAAGAGGGCATCAGATTTCATTACTAGTGGTTGTGAGCCACCATGCGGTTGCTGGGAATTGAACTCAGGACCTTCAAAAGAGCATTCAATGCTCTTACCTGCTGAGCCCAAAGATTTTTTTAATCAAAATCAAAGGATTAAAAGCTCAAAATCAGAAAAATGAAAGCAATCTGAATTGTATGTGAGCTTGTCTGAAAGATTTAAGAGCAAAAATTGTGCCTAACTGCAAAAAAAAAAAAAGCCTTTTGTAAAGAAGTAGACCCTTTGTGGGAAATTACTGATGTTAGCTTTACTCCAGAGGCACCCAGTGCTCAAGGTCAATGTATTCATGTATTGAATATCAATACGCATAAACAATTTCTGTTCATGGGAGAGGAGAAGCTAGGAGGTTATTTCCGGGGCTTCTTGGGGCTTATGAAGATGAATGGCCGTGTTTACTTTAGTCATTGCTGGCAATTCTTACACCCTTATTGTGTTTATTCAAGAATATGAAAATGGCTAGGTAAACATGAATAAAACTGTACTTTATTGATTTTTGCAGAGTTCTGAGGAAGATTTCTGAGGCATGGAGCTTCCAGCAGGTTTGGAAGAAAGTAAAGTGAATTAAAATGATGCCACAACACAAATGAGGTCCATGGACACCCACCAACCAACTCCTCTCTGGCAGGAATTTTAGATTGACAAGTACTATGCTGCCTTTGCAAGAGGACCAGAAACTAGTGCCCAAAAGACGTGTTCTTCAGTATCTGGAATAGACGTGTTCTCAAGACAATGGCTTCAAAGGTCTCCTGCCTCTATGTATTGACAGTTGTGTGCTGGGCCAGCGCTCTCTGGTACTTGAGCATAACCAGACCTACTTCATCCTACACTGGCTCAAAGCCTTTCAGTCACCTAACAGTTGCCAGGAAAAACTTCACCTTTGGCAACATAAGAACTCGACCTATAAACCCACATTCTTTTGAATTTCTTATAAACGAGCCCAACAAATGTGAGAAAAACATCCCTTTCCTCGTGATCCTCATTAGCACCACACACAAGGAATTTGATGCCCGCCAGGCAATCCGGGAGACGTGGGGGGATGAGAACAACTTCAAAGGGATCAGGATAGCCACACTTTTCCTCCTGGGCAAAAATGCCGATCCCGTTCTGAACCAGATGGTGGAGCAAGAGAGCCAGATCTTCCATGACATCATCGTGGAGGACTTCATTGACTCCTACCACAACCTCACCCTCAAAACCTTAATGGGGATGAGATGGGTTGCCACTTTCTGTTCAAAAGCCAAGTACGTCATGAAGACGGACAGTGACATTTTTGTGAACATGGACAACCTTATTTATAAACTCCTGAAACCCTCTACCAAGCCAAGAAGAAGGTATTTCACTGGTTACGTCATCAATGGCGGGCCAATCAGGGATGTCCGCAGTAAGTGGTATATGCCTAGGGATTTGTACCCTGACAGCAACTACCCACCGTTCTGTTCAGGGACTGGCTATATCTTTTCCGCTGACGTGGCTGAACTCATTTACAAGACCTCGCTCCATACCAGGCTGCTTCATCTCGAAGATGTGTACGTGGGACTGTGTCTTCGAAAGCTTGGCATACACCCTTTCCAGAATAGTGGCTTCAATCACTGGAAAATGGCCTACAGTTTGTGTAGGTACCGCCGCGTCATCACTGTCCACCAGATCTCTCCAGAAGAAATGCACAGAATCTGGAATGACATGTCAAGCAAGAAGCATCTGAGATGTTAGGACTTCTATTAATGTAAATAACTTTCTTTTCTAAGAAACTGGGGACTAAGATGTTGGTATTTACAGGTGTCACCAAGGGAACATGAACTGGTAAGGGGTTTTGTAAAGGTTTTGATTCCTGTTCCTAGTTCTTTTTTTGGATCGGTATTTTACACGTACTGGGCTCGGCCATAGAAACGGTGAGTGAGTTAGAAGGGCCAGATTTCATTCTCAGCTCCTAAGACATTGCTATTTATTTCAAAAAGTGACCCTAAATAACTGCCAGGATTAATGCACTGTGCATCTGAGATAAAGATCTGGGCCAGGAGATAGAAACTCACAGTAATATCTTCATACCATCTCCGCAAACGTGAAGAGTAATTCTTTCTTTAAAAAAATCAAAACAAGTCAGAAATGATACGCAGCCAGGAACACACACTAGATGTGATCATTAATGCCGTGTGCTGTTGTAACATTTTTACATATGTTGCCATGAAATGTGTACAGAATTTGAGATTCTACCTATAGTTGATTTTATCTCTAGAGTAGGGCATCTGTGACCAAATAGATGGATGTAAACTTGAGGATCAATTATCCTGTATGTATAGAAAACATCTCAGCATAGACTCACAAGAATTAAATCTGGTCAGCAGGTGGGTTGTACCTAAAAATACTACTTTAAATAAACAAATAAATGTTTGGTTTTTTTTTTTCCCCCAGAACAAATATATGGTGCCACCAAGGAGACTCCAAATGTAGTACTCTCACCTGCTTCCTTCCTTAAATGCCTTTAAGTGCATTTTATGTATGGCTTTTGGATCAGGCAGGCATATGTCTCCATGTGTAGAAAACACGTTGGTACGAGGCCCAGAAATAATGAATAACAATTGATAAAATGCAAATCTAGGTATCCATTCTAATTAACATAAGTTTGGCAATAGTGTACAATTTCCCTCTCACACATTTGCAAAGCACATGAGAACATCTTTAAGGAGTACCAATATTATTAAAAGATGTGCCCCTGCTACCAGTAGAAGAAATAAATGCTCTCTTAACGTCTAAAGCATTCACATGTGTTTAGTAGCAAAAGTGCTTTGTGATGCTCTGGGGATTCTGTGGCTGAGATCCATGGGAAGGAAGACTAGGGAAGCCGAGTTGGGATCCCATTGATGCCACAAATTTATATGGACCATTTGAACAGGCATCTCATTTTTGATGTACATCTGTATGCTCACTTGTAAAATGGCGAAAAAGAAAAATCTACCTCACAGATACTGTGAGAGCAAATCACATTTGCTAATAAGCATTTCGAGATCTTTTAGTTTCAAAGGTGCTACGTAATGCCATGTATCGTGCACGATGCTAAATGCTAAAATGATTTTACAGTAATGATAAAGATGGTTATCCGTTGTGGCAACATCATCCTAATAATAACAATTTACCAAAATAAAGATTGACTGTGAACTATCAGTGTACCTAATTCTTCCGAGACTTGATGTTTCCTTGGCTATAAATTAGTTGATTGCGGAAGCTTCAGTTTCTCCCCCACAGTCTCTCGTTTTGGTGACGAATTTTTCACATCAGTGTGTTGCCTTGGCATCCCAGGATGTTTAAAGCAAAAGAATCTATTTTGCCTTGGGGAGGAGCTTTGCATAGGTCTTGCAAAACACAACTCAAATCGTAGGAAACATTTACCCTGTATTCTTAAAGACTCTTTAGGACAAGTAGGGCTAATCTACTCCCTCAGAAGACGAATAAGCACTCAGCAAATCTCCCGCAGTTACACATCTACCAATGATGCACCACTCCTTGTCGTGATGCAAAGAAAGCTGGAAAAGTTGCTCATTTGAGCTATTTTCTTTGCACCTTGACCTCTGCAACTCACCCCCCCCCCCCAATAGAGGCTGATAGTAATGGATAGACAAAGGAGTAAACAGAGTCCTGGAATCATGTAATCCCTTGCTAGGAAACACTTAATATTTCATCACCCCCAAAGTACTGACTGATATAGGACTTCCCATCCTTTAATATGATGGTGTCAAGTGACTCGGGAAAAGATGAAGCAAGACAAAGTTGAGCCACCCTCCCACCATTTAGCCTCAAACCCTCTGAGCTCCAAAGGCTGGAAAGCCTCACTCCCTCGGGCCTCTTTGGCCCCGCAGCAGCAAAGCTGAATGCTGTCTCTGTCTCCTGCCCTGGCCTTGCATCTACTCCATGCTCAGCCCAGCCACTTTTCATGTCCAAAAATCTCACCCTATAATAACCACATCTGTACATCTATGAATTGCTTTATATGTGTGTGCGAAGTATGTATAGAGCCCTAATCTTGAAAAGGAGCAAAAAAAAAAAAATCAGAAAATTACTTGTCTTAAAGAACTGTTTCTTACCTTTTTTATGCTACATAATGCCCGTATGACAAACATGTAAATAGACATACAAGATTACGTGTATATATTTTAAAGGCGCTTTTCTTGTCACCTCAATTGTACGTACGGCTAGAGCCTGCTTGATATGTAACATTTCCTCTGCATGGAACTCGCCGAGGCAAGGCCATCTGTCCAGTATCTCAATAGCCTTAAGCATGCTTGTTCGTTCTTTGGGTTTTTGTTTTTTGGGTTTTTTTTTTTTTTTTGGATGTTCAAAAAGAAAAAAATGGTTAATTTGTGAAGGAAAAGCTCTAATTTTCTACTTTTGTTAATTCTATGACAAGAAGCTGGTCAAATTATTGTCATGGTTATTTATTAAGCCATTTGTAACATTTGTTTAAGAAAAAATATTTCATAATAATGGCAGTATTCTGGGGCTGGGGGTTTTCACTCAGTGGTAAAGCACTTTCGTGGCATGCAAAGGGCTTTGGGTTCAGCCCTCAGCACTGCAATAATACAGTAAAATAATGTCAGCCCTACTGTGCCGGAAGTCACTCAAAGAATTTTTCTAAACACTGTCTGGTTCCCCATTATTTCGCCATTATGTACTAGATAACATCAGCACCTAATCTTTAAAGTTTCTTTATGTATTTTTTTTAGAGGAAAAGATGCTTTCTCTTTGGTGCCTCGTTTATGTGGCTTTGTGACCCCCTTGGAGCAGTTTCAATCTACAACAATGTACTTTTAAATAACCATATTCAAAACATGAAGATCGTTTTTTGATTTGAATTAAATATGGAAGAACGAAACCCCTTGTGTGATAAGAAACAAACTCTTTGCAGAGATGTCACGGAAGGAGTTTTTCAATCAAATTTCTTCTAACAAAAGACAATGGGATATTTATGTACAGTGTGTGGAATTCATTTTCTACCTTTCCTAATATGTGCGTTCAAAGCGGGGAATTGATTGTATCATTTCTGTAAAGGTGAAGATACTTTTTATAAGCCACAGGTAACTTGTGAATGAAAGAGGAAATTCACTAGAGACGCTTGATGATAATTGACATTTAGGTATATTGTTATATATGAATGATTGTATTTATGTATTTATTTGTTCAAAATTGTACATATGGTTTTGCCAAAAGTAACTGTGTGTTAAAGTGCACTCTCTGGGTTTGTAGTACTATTTAGGGTTACAAGGGTTGCCAATCAAGCTGCTAATCAGAATACTATTTTTTTGTATCAGTGTTACAACGTGTGACAAATAGATGACACTGTCCTTTCATTCATCCTCTTTCCCTTCCTCTTGAAATGTAAACTGTTGGCTGAAAGCATGATGCAACTGTACAGGCCCATCAGTCGAGAGGAAGATCATGGTTTCATAAGACTGATTTTCTTTTTTTTAAACGCCTGGGATAAATAAACAAAAGAGGAACTGAGTCCGTTTTTCTGCTTCTTTCGAATTGCTCTCTTTGGGGAGATGTGATTGTTTATGCCCACCCACTATAATCTTCCTAACAATTTCAACACAAGCAATGCTTTAAACAACTCAGAGCTTGTTCATAAAAGCATGAAGCAAATTAGCTGTATGCTTAGAGAGCTTTTGGTCCAATAAATAAGCTATGGACGACCTCTGGGTTTAGGAAATGTGCTTCTTGCTGGCTTCTCGTTGGCTTCAGAGAAGTGTTTTACTATCCAATTAAGTGTGTGTGTTGAAAACCTCAACAAATTCCACCTACAGAGGGGCATTCTGTTGAGATCAGGCTTAGCAAACCAGGGCACATTAAATCTAAGGCAAAAATCTCATTTAGTGTTGTATCCATATATCTACTTAGGAATATTCACATATGGTTTAAGAGTTAATGTATGAATGAAAAAGTTCTTCCACCATTCTGTAGCACAGGTGAGTACATGCTGACTCCTGATTGCTAACTGTTAGCAAGAGACTAAGAGCTACCTGAGAAAATAAAGCATTTTTTTTTATATTATTATTAATTTTGATCCAGCTTAACAGGTCTTCACATTCCAAAGGAGATGTAAATTTGGGTTTAACTTCTCCTCCCATTACGCCTCCCATTTCACGAGGGCAAAATATAAGCTGAAATGTGTGAGAAAACAATAAAAAGCATAAAATATGCAGTTTTGTATGCCATGTGACTTTTTAAAAGAGCCAATGTCAAGAGCAATATGCTGGGAGGATTGTACTAGGTCAGAACAATCCTATCATTTGTGGACATAATAGAAATGCGGATTCTTTTTACCTGTACCGCAAACTTGAAGGTGTAGCTCAGTAATCTAATTTGAGAACTGTAGGTGACCCAGGCACATGCTGAAGTTGAGGATACAGATCTGTGAGTTTAGAAGATGTGCTTCTCGCCTGCTTCTCATTGGATTCAGAGAAATGTTTTACTATCCAATCAAGTGTGTGCTCTGAAAAACGCTGACAAATTCCACCTGCAGACGGACATTCTGTTGAGAACTTGCTTAGCAAACCAGGGCATGTTAAATCTAAGGCAAAATCTAAGGGAAAGAAGAGCAGTGACCGTCGTGCCACAGTCTATGAACTGCATCCAGCCCACTTCCAGTGCGCTAAGAAGGGTTTCACAATGAACATGTAGGCACTCGCACTGAACTCAGTCTATGTCATCTATTATTCCAGCAATGGGAAATCTATTTTTTCCAGTAATAGATGCATCCTGAAAAATAAGTCATTGCTATATTATGTTTTGAATTTCAGCAATCCATAAAAGCAACTTTTCTTTGTCTTGCTTTAAGTGTATACACACACACACACACACACACACACACACACACACAGTGCATGTCTTCTTAACCTGCAAAGTTTAAAATATTTATTCCTTGGTCCTTTATCAGAGAAGCTTACCAACTTTGATCTAGACAGAGAAACACTATGAAAGGTGTTAAACACAAAAGCCCTACATTATGAAGAAGGGATCACATAGACCAAACATTCTAGTATTGTCTCCCCATTTCGCCAGAGAAATGACAATCTGGTCATGATAATGAATAATGCTGAAAAGCAACAGCTGCGTGTATTTTTAAAATAATTCCTTTCTCTCTCTGAATGATTTTTTTAAAAAAATTATAAAGCTTGATTTTAATTATAACAATTAACCACAGTTTAATTAATATATTGCTTAAAGATGTGTGGGTATCAGACCAAAGAGGGTGGGTTTCAAATAGCTTGATTGTCATAATTACAAGCATTCTGTTTTCTCATTTACTTAATTGATTGCCATAGATTTCCAGATGAATTCACACCGTTGGAAGAGAATTGAATGTGTTTCTAAAGGAGGGAGGGGGAAAAAAACCCCCAGAGGTGAGCTGTTTAGAAAAATGGCATGTAATCCATGCAAGCCTGAAAATTGCCCCTGATAACATCTCCTTACCTTTTTGCCGATTAAAATAAGAATTGTTTAAAATGTAAAAGAAATGAATTTTGAAGGTATTATTGATTCAATACACCTTTAATATCAGTGACTCTACTCTGTCTGCAGCCAGTTGCCCAGCGCTCAAGAAACTTCTGCATCTCATTTTTCTATGGAATCTATTAGTTTAACATATTACATCAATGATTTGTTAGGCCTCTTGCAATGACCCAAGTCGTCACCTGAAGAGATTATGGCATAAAAGGTGATTTTTCTCCCGCTGAGGTTTACCTCCTCAGAGTGTTTACACAGCAGTGACCACTGGAATGACTTGGCCGACCTGGAGGAATTACTTGCAATGGGGCAGTAGGGGGCGCTAGTGATGAATACTGTTTTTCAAGCATGACCTCAGCAGGGTAAATGGGAGAGGCGCGGAGGAGGGGAGGGATAGGGAACACACTAGAGATTTTCTGCCAATGCAATATCTTAAAATGTGTTTAATCTTAACTGTCGCCCCGTGTAGTGAATGCTGCTATCTCCACTTGACAGTTGGGGAAGCAGGCAGCAGAGAATTTGTCTTTAAAATGGTGAATTCAGGCACCTAGCGCTAAAAGCCCATTTTCACTGCCAAACCGGAAAAGACAAAAGCAAGCAAACAAACAAACAAACAAAGATAAAGAGAACAGAAAACAAACAAAAACTATGAGGTCACATTTAAGCAACCCTAAACATAGGTGAAAGATTCAGGAATGTTAAGTCATTGATTTGATTCTGCCCGGGTCTAGTGACTATGAAAAGGATCAGAAATCCGTGACCCCACTAACTTGGGTGAGCCCATATCATGAGGAACTTTAATCGAGCTTCCGGCCCTCAGAGCTCACATATGTTTCAGTAGAGGGAAGGGACGATCTATAAGTTCAATTATCTATTTTCCCTCATGGAAGCAAAGGGTCCCCTGGAGAGACATTCATCATGAGATAGCTCCGTTAAGAAGACAAGCCGTCTGCACCCTGGGTCTGTCTCACCCTGCCTCAGACCACACTTAAATGGGCTCTTCTGTATCTGTTTTTGCTTTCCTTCTCCTGGTTTTTGTGATGTATGTTAATACACATTTCCTGTAGGAAAAAAATAAAAACGACCCAACTTTAAACCTACAACCTCAGTCACTGGAGAGCATTTCACCTGTGATAAGACACCTTTTCTCCCAGGATACAGACCACGGGCAGCATATAGGGTAAGCAGCACGCTGGATAAGGAAGTGTTGTAGTTTCAGATAGTTCTGAGATGCAGCATTCTGACTTTCTTTTATGCTCTCAGACAATTCTGACGCCGTTGCTCCATGATTATACAAAGATAGATTATACAGAGCAATACTACCATTCATTAAGCATTCATGTGGGACATTATCAAAGGAGATATATGTATGTATATGTGTGTATATATGTATATATGTATATGTATATATGTATATGTATATCATATATATATATATATATATATATATATATATATATATATATATATATACCCTTTGTAAACATTCACAAAAGGAACAAAAATTTAGAAAACTTACACATTAAGGTCTTGAACTTCTAATCTCTGTGATCCCAGCACTTGGGAGTTAAAAGCAGGAGGATCAGGAGTTCAAGGCCAGCCTTAGTTACATAATTGGTTCCAACATGGGCTGGAGAAATGGCTCAGCAGTTAAGAGCACTGACTGCTTTGCCAGAGGTCTTGAGTTTGATTCCCAGCAACTACATGGTGGCTCACAACCATCTGTAATGGGATCCAATGCCGCCCTCTTCTGGTGTGTCTGAGGACAGCTGCAGTGTACTCATATAAATAAAACAATAAATAGGTCTTAAAAAAAAAAAAAACACATGACGCCGGGCGTGGTGGTGCACGTCTTTAATCCCAGCACTCGTATGGCAGAGGCAGGTGGATTTCTGAGTTCGAGGCCAGCCTGGTCTACAAAGTGAGTTCCAGGACAGCCAAGGCTATACGGAGAAACCCTGTCTCGAAAAAAACAAAAAACAAAAAAACAGAAAAGGACAATACAAACACTGATAGATTTCTTTAAGTCAGAAACTGACTCTCTCTCTCTCTCTTTCTGTTAAAGTTAAAGTTAAAGGTTCCACAAGAAAAAAAATGAAAATAAAAATTTTTTAAAATAAAAAATTAAAAGTTAGAAGCATAACACCACACTCCTATGTTGGTATTTGCTGTAGTTTAAGTGGGAAGTAATGAGCAAAGAACTCATATAATAAGGCCCTGGATCCATGCTAATGGATCCAAACTCTCACAGGTAGCTTAACTAATAAACTCACTCATTTCCTGTTGGAGTCTAACTTTTTCTTCTCATTTGATCACGGAAGCCATGCTAGGATGTCCTAGACAGTATCCTGTATCCTTGGCCCCTATGTGCCTACCCTTTTGGCTTATGGCCTCCACAAGGTAAGCAGCTTCCGCTCTGCCACACCTTTCCACCATGAATTTCTGCTTCTTCAAGGCTCAAAGCAAGAGTCGGCTGCCCTTGCTCTTAAACCTCTGAAACTGTGAGGCGGAATAAATCCTTTCTCCTTTTAAATTGTTTTTCTTAGGCATTCATCACACCAACAGAACACCGGCTGACTAGCGTGCCCAGCAGCCAAATACAAGATAGAGTGTTAAAACTAATTGGAGAAGAAGGTTGAGGCTCATGACCTACCTACCAGGTGAAAGTCAGGTCTAGTAGCTTTGCCTTTTTTGTTGTTGTTGTTTGTTTGTTTGTTTTGTTTTGTTTTGTTTTGTTTTTCGAGACAGGGTTTTTCTGTATAGCCCTGGCTGTCCTGGAACTCACTTTGTAGACCAGGCTGGCTTCAAACTCAGAAATCTGCCTGCCTCTGCCTCCCAAGTGCTGGGATTAAAGGCGTGCACCACCACGCCCGGCTATTAACTACCACTTACCAAGACAAAGAGTAGGCCCACTGATTAGCACAGAGAACGGGTGATTCCGGGGCATAAACGGAAAGCGAAAAGGAAAGCATTGGAGAAGGCCACTAACGTCCACTGTATGTCAACACATGTTAACCACCTCCACATATGCAAACTCTTCCCTGGGAATATGACAATTCCACTTAATATACCTCTCAGAAGGACTAATGTTTAGGGAGAGATGTTTGGGAGTTAGGAAGGAAGGAAAGAAAGGAAGAAAGAAAGAAAGAGAGAGAGAGAGAGAGAGAGAGAGGAGGGAGGGAGGGAGGGAGGAAGGAAGGAAGGAAGGAAGGAAGGAAGGAAGGAAGGAAGGAAGGAAGGAAGGAAGGAAATCAAAGTTAGTCCCTCACCAAAAATAAATTCAGTATTTATTGTTGCCTCCGTCTGGTAGCTAGGAAATTAAGAATTTAAGTAGCCCCTATAATGTTAAATAAAAACAATGACTAGAGGGAGACCACTAAAATCCCATATCTTTTTGATTTAAAAGCCATGATCCCCCTTGAAAATTAAGTATGGGGAAATCCTGGCTTTAAAGTCCTAGTATGTCCAAGATCTTTGGGCAGAACAGTGTTTGGGGTTTACAAGTGAGTCTTTCATGTAGGGGGAAGAAAGGTTTTATAATCAAGACACAGAGCCAGAAGAACACACAAATAGCCAAGACAACAGGGTCAGAGTCTAGAGAAGAGCCCGAGAAACAAGCTCAGGCCATCTGCTGGGATTACCATGATTAAATTGCCAAACACTGAGACTCTTATTTTCCCTCAAAGCTCCCACCCATGGAAACCTCTATTACTATGAATTGAGATCCTACTACAGAGTGCTGAATAGAGCTTTAGAATCTAGAAATAACCTAGGTCAGATAAAGCCATGCATAAATGCTTTCAATGAAAATCAAACTTCGTGGTTTACAATGATTTAATGTATACTTACCACTTAAGATCATAACAAGAGGAAGAGAAAACAATGCACTAAAGAGTGGGTGATGAAGGCAGTGAGAATTTTCAAAAGCCACGATGAGTATGGAGCAGAAAGTGGGGGTGGGGGCAGACAACAGTGATTCAGGGAGACATGGGAGAGTAACACTGTGTACCAGTAACTCCGAGAAATTGTCCTCTACCTTTGCCTTTGTGGAAAGTGACTACCACAGGAAATTCAATCCATTCTCACATCAAATTCTATTCCAGATAAGAATGGAGGTGTTCCCCAAAGCTAGATTCCAATCTATGCATTTTCTGAAGAAGGATTTGTACCAAGTCATATTTTCCTGCATATCACTTTGAGTATTTGCTTGCGTTTCCTTTGCTTTGCTTCTGAGAGCCATACCGAAACCACTACACCCTTTTTCATTAAACTCTCATGCACTGAAGATTGTATCTCAAAAATTTCACAGACGACAGGCCCAGCATTATAAATGGAGGAGGTTGTTATATTCGTTTCTCTTCATGTTGGAAGATCATCACCACCCAAATAACCCCATTTTAAAGAATAGCTTTAAAGTGAAATGATGAGATTCCCACTAAATCCTAACAAACTTTATGACTTTGAACAGTTTCTATTGAGAAACTTGCCATTTTGTATTTGTCACTTGGGTAATCTCCCATGGCAGAATGTTGACGTAAGTCTCTGGAGGTATCTACACTTATTCATTCAAGGGTTCACTTGGAAATATTTCTTAGAGGTTAATGAGGGACCAGACACAATGTTAACAGCAAGAAATACATATTGACCTATGGCCAGTCTGCGCTAGCAGCCATAAGTGTGCGAGTAGACATAGTTTGAAATCTTACAGCACTCCACAGTTGTGCTGCTAGCGCCGAAGTGTCTCTCACTCACTTTGATTGACTATGGCATAAATACTGAATAAAAATGCACTTGAAGTCTTTTCTCCTTCACAAAGTAGCTGCTGCATATTCTAAGATGATCTTCTACGCTACCCTCAAAGTCTCGAACATTCAGACCTAACTCAAATGCTACTTACTCATGGCGTTCTTATTATACTTTGTCGTGACAAAAATAATTAAATAAAGTACATTCAAGTACACCAATCAGTTGTGTAATATGAGGACTGTGAAATCTCTATACATTTGATGATGATCCTTATTGTCCCCAAGTAAGGCTGGTATAAAAGCATATACTGGATCAGCCTTTTCCTGTTTAGGAGCTGGTGAGTTTCTTTGGAATGGAGAAAACCAATGATAACCAACAATGGACTTTGCAAATATGATTGATCTTCTCCACAAAACTTTTATTTCCAATTTTTCCTAGCTCAGTATTTGGGCGATTAAGCCTCAATGACATTGGAAGTGCAGGAAATCAGCCTTCTGTTTTATGAAAAACCTCCACCCTAAAATCCTCTCTGGTTTTTAAATAAATTTTAAAATATATATAATTTTAAAATATATATGCACAATATATATATATATATATATATATATATATATATATATATATATATATGCACAACATATATATGTGTGTGTGTGTGTGTGTGTGTGTGTGTGTGTGTGTGTGTGCTTGGTCTGTATAATATTACTCTAATTTATATTTTATACACAGGCATGACCATTTGGTGTGCCTTTTTTCTGGGGAAGACTATCTCTCCCATTCTTATGATTCTTACTTGCCTGTAGTTATTTGGGCTTTCCCCTGACTGGGTTATCATGTATATTATTGTTTTCTTTGTTCAGTTTGGGCTTGGGCAGTCCTCTTGATGAGAGCGAATGGGTATAGTTTCTGACATTCCTAGGAGACAGTCTCACAGCAAACTCCCGGATCCACTGGCTCTTGTAGTCTTCCCACCCATCTTCCCCAGCGATTCCTGAGCCTTTGGTGTGGGAGTTGTATTATAGATGTATCTGCTGGGACTAGGCTCCACACCTACTGCTTTTCACTGGTTGCCTTCTATAATGTTCTCCGTGTGTTGCAAAGAAAAGCTTCTTTGATGAGTGGTGAGGACTACACGTATATCTCAAGATTAAAAGGTAGGAGCCTCAAAGGAGAGAAGGTTGTGCCTTTCTGAACTTGGATTACTCACACAAAACGATTTCTTTCTAGGTCTGCCTATTTACTGGGCCTCACCCTGGAGAGGAATGAAAAGAATGAAATCTCTGCCTATTGCCTTCAAGGTCTTCCGTGTTGGGATCTCTGTTTGGGAACCTCTGCCATGGCCCCAGGCCCTCCTCTCTTTGGGTCACAATGACCTCTCAGTGCCCAGTGCTCTTCTTCCCCAGGACCTAGTCTTCACTCCACCCTGGTAATCTTTTCTCTTACAGTTCCCCTACCCATGAACTCTCAGAATTTTCTCTCCATCAAGGCATGCTTACTCTAAGTATCTCTCTTCAGAGATACTGCCCCAGCAGAAATCTCTCTCTCTCTCTCTCTCTCTCTCTCTCTCTCTTTCTCTCTCTCATTTGTATAGCACCTTATTAGATTTCTCTATCCAAATTATCAGTGTTTATAGCTGTCAGTTGACCTGAGCATCCCTGGGCTCCGTCTCCTCTTCTAAAATTCAATCTCCATGAAGATCCTTGCCTTCTTTGTCCACATCAGATATCCAGCATCTCACATGGAGTTAAACAAGGACAGTATTCAGTAAGCAATTGAATTGTCGAGCTCCTAAATCAATTAAGTTCATGGGCATCTCAAGGTAACTGCCAACATTCCAAGCAGTTCTCAAAGCAAAGAATATTTCTCCCTCATTGTAATTTTTTTTTAATTTACTCTGTCCTTTTGAAGTAACAAAAGTCAAAAACCCAATTTAGGAAGTTTTAATATCCAAACGTATGTTTAGCCACTAGTGATTTCCGTCCAAAGGCTTATACACAAGCCCTGTCTGAACAAATCACTGACTTCCTTCAGCTTCTGAGAAATAACTATCCTGTTGACCGCTGGTCTTCTATTTTTTTTCCATAAGCCTCCTACTATTAAATATAATCTTTCTAACACTCAGAGGTCTGATTCTATTATTTCTTACCAGTTACTCTTTCAGTGGGAGAATGAGGGATGAAGGCAAGATTCCTTAAATGACCCTTGGGAAGCCAGCCCCTGCTTTGCCTCAATCTTCTCTTAATATCCTGGACTCTACCCTTCTGTCCTGCATTTTTCACAGGCTATCTTTTCTGCTTGAAGCCTTCCTTCTCCCTCTGCCTTACATTCCCCGCCTGTTTGGCTGGTAGTTGATTCTCACACTCTAATTCCTAGCTCTGAAACCTTCCTTGTGGAAGTCCACCTCAATGCTTCTGTCTGCCTCTTAGGAGCTACATGTCTATTAGACAGGCATAGGAAGCAGCTTGCTCTGCTGGGCCATCGCCCTGCACTCATTACCCCTGCACCTCTGTGTATCTCACCCAGACAGACCTCCACAAAGGCGACCGTCACACACACCTTCATCTATGTGTGTAGTCTGTATGCAACAAACGTTCTTTGGCACCTGTTATGTGTAAGACATCATGTGTGCACTGCCGACTGAGCAACAAACACATAAGCCAGCAACAGAAGCCCAAGCATTACAATTATGACTTTTTCATAGAATAATTCTATATCTGGGTTTTCAGAACAATGCTAGGCCAAAAGCATATGATGCCTACTGCATTTCTCAATTCAGCTGTTACACACTGAGCATTTACTGTCTGCCTGGCTTTAGAGCTTGGAAGATAACAGCAAAATAAATTTTGAAACTCATTTTTTTTTTGTAGCTCCTTAGAGTAGTACATCAGAGAAGACAAATGTCAAGCTAATCACATACAATTAGAGGTTGAACACTGAGACTTCAGCTACCTGACTGTCAATCATTTATTTGCACAATGTTTATTTTACATCTCTATTGGGGTAAAAGGTCAGCAAAATATAACACCCTGTGTTTTTGTAAATAATGTTCATTGGTATGTATCCATCTGGTACATCTGTTTACGGGTTGTCTGTGCATACTCTGACTCTACCAGTTAGAAGTGAGCCTTTGCAACCAAGATTATTTGTCTACAGAGCTTAAGGAGTTACTTTGTGGCAATTTACCATCAACCTCCACATCAGAGGGAAATGAAATCTACTTATTCATTGATTAGCATGGTTTTTTGTTTTTTTGTTTTTTGTTTTTTTAATGAAATAGGGTGGAACGGAATGGTTCAAAAATTGATGAGACTGAGAAGAGAAATGGAGTGAAATGGAAAGGAGGGGAAGAGGAAGGAAGAAAAAGGGTTGGACAGGAAGGGAGGGGAGGGGAGGGGAGGGGAGCATAGTGGTGCACCAGCTATGGCAGCAGGAGAGAGCAGGAAGCCACTGCTCACAGGGCATCTGCAGTCAGGAACCACACAGAGATGACTGCTGCCTCTGCCTTCACTCCCTCCTTATTCCATCCAAAACTTCAGCCCAGAAAAGAGTGTTGTTCTCATCCAGGGTCTGCCATCCTTTGTAAGTTCCCACTTTCTGAACATATCTTTGTAGACACACCTAGCTGATTATTTTTATGAGTGACTATAAACCTGTGAAATCCACCACTGTGTTAGGACTGGAGTCTAGCTCAGAGAACAATAATTACCTAGCACGAGTGTGAGCAGAATCCTAAATACCAATTTTGGCATTAAATAGTTTTCACAGTGTTCTTGTTATTTTTGTTTGTTTGTTTGTTTGTTGTTTATTTGTTTTTGTTTTTAAGATGGAAAAGATGTTTAGACACTTATCCCACTATTCCATGAAATAATATTTGGCAGGTCATTAACTCAGTCACTCACATAACAACTGAAAAAATGAACAACATGAATCAATGAGTTATTGGCAAATATTTCTCATTCAACAAACACTTGCAATTCTTTATTTAAATTAAAACTTTTCTCATGGTGTGGTCTAGATGAAAATTACTAAGGCATAACCCTCTTCTAGGAGGAACTTAGTGTGTGCAGAAAGAGTAAATCCTGATTATATATAATGTGGTTGTTTGTGTATTAGAGATAGAAAGAGAATCACACATAAAGATGAGAAAGCAATTCATGCTACGGGGCTTTGTGTAACCATAGTAAAATAGCACAGAGTCAGGTGGGGCAAAGCTCATCAAGAAGAATACACATGCACCAAAGAAGGAGAAGAGCAGTGTAAGAGGAAGCAGAAGGGAAGAATGCTGTTAGCAGTTTATTAGGCTGAAACCCAGCAGCTGCTCTAGTGGGAAGTGTACCCACTGGAAAGTTTTAAAGCATCGTGGTGTTAATACTGGGATAGTCAAGTAGCTTTTGGATTTTAATGAACATTTATTTGGGCACAAGTGACAAAGGCTAGACAAGGAGACTAGACCATTCAACTGCAGGGCTGAGTGGGATAAGTATTTGATCATTACACATTACATACGTGAATTGAAATTTCACCCTATCGTCCATGCATATGTACAATTACCACGTCAATTAAGAATACTGCAGGTACAGCAGCTACATGCCAGAGTTCCTCCTTGCTGAGATACTTTGTCAATACTTTCTGCATGGCAGATTACCTCATTACTTAGGAGAGCAGTCTAAGTGTGCTGTGTGGTCCATCACCCATACATCGGCTTAGTCATGGTGGATCAGCAAGTCATAACATTAAACCTACATTCCTCTCGAACCTCTAGATCCCTTTCTTGTGTAAATGCAGATGCCCTTCCTTTGTTAGTATTGAAGAAATGCTCAGGGAAAGAATGGGGTTAGAAGAGGTTACTCAGGTGGTCAGGTGGGATCAACACCCAGCTGCTCTTCATTCTTAACTAATCCACAGCTTACATTTTTAAAACAACTTAAGTACAAATGAGAGAGAAAAAAAGCACACATCAATCCCCTCTATCTTAGTTAGGATTTCCATTGTTGTGAAGAGACACCATGACCAAGGCAACTCTTATAAAGGCAAGCACTTAATTGGGGTTGGTTTACAGTTTCAGAGGTTCAGTCCATTATCATCATGGCAGGAAGCATGGCAGCATCCAGGCAGACATGGTGCCAGAGGAGCTGAGAGTTCTAGAGCTTGATCCAAAGGCAACAGAAGGGGACTGTCTTCTGCAGGCAACCAGGAGGAGGCTCTGATTCCATGATGGGTGGAGCTTAAGCATAGGTGACCTCAAAGCACACAGCCACAGTGACACGTCTCTTCCAACAAGGTCACACCTACTTGAACAAGGCCACATCTCCTAATAGTGCCTCTCCCTGTGGGCCAAGTATTCAAGCACATGAGTCTATAGGGGCCAAACCTACTCAAACCACCATACCACCATTGCAATACACTTATTATTTAATTTTTTATATTTAATTGACATGTGCTAACTGTACATATGTATGGACTATAGTATGACATTTCAATACATGTATGTAATATATAATGATCAGATCAAATATTATTTCTTTGGTTCAAAACATTCAAAATCTCTATGAACTATTTTGACATATTCAACTAGATGTTGTGAGCTATAGAGCTTCTGTTGTTTATGAACTTATTAATTCAGTATATTCCCTAAATTTTCCTAAGTCTGTAGTTATGCTTTCATGATAACACTAGTGATATTTTNTATGTAATATATAATGATCAGATCAAATATTATTTCTTTGGTTCAAAACATTCAAAATCTCTATGAACTATTTTGACATATTCAACTAGATGTTGTGAGCTATAGAGCTTCTGTTGTTTATGAACTTATTAATTCAGTATATTCCCTAAATTTTCCTAAGTCTGTAGTTATGCTTTCATGATAACACTAGTGATATTTTCCATTATCTTGAACCCTATTTTATTAAAGGCATAAATATTTATGTTTTTCCACTTATTGCGTATATCATTTATATCTTTGCTGTGGTACATACAATTTAATCAAAATGCCTCCCAGTATCAGATATTTCTGACAAACAATGTGAATAATCATTCCAAGAATTCCTGGATTAGGAAATTGCATATTAAAATTACGCATTTTCTTGCTTTCAAGATGCAACTTCTCCCTGCCATGAACACTGCTAACTTCATGGAGGAGAGTCAAATAGGGAAGCACAGCCTGGGCTTGGCTTGTACTTGTAGAATAGAGCATTTCTCCTGTGCCTTGGGAGAAGTCACGCTGTCTCCACTCCTTACCTTTCCTGGTAGAAGCCTGCCTAAGCAAAGCTTGGCCTTTGGCATCCAGAGGAAGCAATTTCTTCCAGCACCACAGAAGCCGCTAGCATTCGGCCCATCGCATTGATCTCTGCTTCCCCTTTGGAGACCTAAGTGAGTCTTTATTTCTCACAAAGGGGAATCAAATGCCTGTGTTTGAGCTGGAGCATTTATGTGGTGTGAGCAGCTCTCTGCCACAGTTATCTCAGAGTTTATTTTATTGTATTCCCAGGAAAGCAGTCAGTGGAAATCATTAAGCAGAACCTGCCTTGCAGAACTCAGTGTGCACTTTGTATGTGAAAGGTCTTCTCCAGTTCACTTTAAAATAAGCCCATGCTGGGAGGCATCGCTTTCCTAAGACTTGGGGCAGGAAGGAGACAATAGCAGATGTTCGCTTGCAGGCCCAGGAAAAATACAAGGATCAAAATAATAGCTATCCGACATATTAGGTAATTAACAGTACTATTCCTTTATCAATTCCAGTGTCTCAAAAAAAGATGTATTTTTCTTTGTGACATTCCCAATTCTCATTCTGTTCTACACACTAGGGAGTTGGTGCAAGCTAAGTCTTATGTGACTTCACAAATATAGGCCAGAAACCATCTTTTCTTTTGCTTGAATAAGCTGCATCTTCAAAGACTCAGGCTCCACATGGAAGTTTGGGGGCACTATCAGCACATAACCAGAAAGCTTTTCTCTGCTGGAAGAAGAATGGAAGAGAACAATCTCAGTGCCGACAGGGCTTTTGAGATGCTCTAGCCTGGTGACTCTCCAATGGCTCTCACTCACTGGGCCCCTTGAGCACAAAGCATCAGTACTCAAGCTTTCAGAAATATAAACAGCCACATCCTGCCCCCCACCCAGGGGTTTGAAAGAGCAGGGCAAGATCATAGGTTACTCTGCTGCAAAGCCAGGCCTGAAAACCAATAAAAGAACCCAACTTATTATATTGCAATAGAGGAATGGTCACCAGAGAGGAACGTATTCAACCAGGTACATACAGAGGCAAGAACAAAATTGTAGACATGTTACACTAAAACTGTTTTACCTAAAACTATAACCACATGCCAAAGCTTTCAAACATAACTTGAGAGTTCACTAAAACACATGAACAAAGTAAGTAATCCCACTTGTGGGGACTCAGGTTTAAAGACTATTTCTCTGCTTTCTTCACCAAAAAGAAACCCTGGTAACCAATTACGTAGACACAGAATGATAGTCACTGTATCTCCTATTTCTTATGCTCTCCCTCATTTTCCTAACAGAGATTCACAGGGAATAGGGAGAAGAATGGAAAATATGTGTTTAAAAAAATATATTTAAGAGAGTCTCAGCACATTCAAATAGACCAGACTTGGCTAGACCTAAGCAATATAGCTAATGAACAACAACAGAAAGAAATATTCCCTGCCTTAATAAAATTTATGCTTAATGGGGTTTAAAATAATTAAATAGGCATTTTATAATTTATGATAGTGAATATTATGATAAACTAATGGACTATAGAAGTGACTCTCAAAGCTTTAATATAGTGACAAAGAAATGCCTTTTGCTAGCAGACATTTCCCATTGATTCATAACACTTAAAGAAAATATTAAAATGCATACATAGCCAGCTATAATTTCAGCAACTCAAAATTCCAACCAGGGCTATGATGAAACAACCAGCCTAGAACTCCCTCCCCCTTGAAAACAAACAAACAAACAAACAAACAAACAAACTGGATCAAATTATCACTAACAGCTCTTCCAGAAACCTGCAAATGAGCTCAAAGCAAACTACTATTTGAGGCGTGTTTATTCAAAGAAAGAAAGAAAGAAAGAAAGAAAGAAAGAAAGAAAGAAAGAAAGAAAGAAAGAAAGAAAGAGGGAGGGAGAGAGAGAGAGAGAGAGAGAGAACTGTACACAACAGCAGAGCCAGCCAAAGGCCTTCTTACTTTTTCCTTCCTTGCTCCTTCTTCCTTCCCCGACCCTGGCTGGGGTAGTGCTTTTTTCCTGGGTGAGGCTAGCCATGGTAGTAGAAGATGGCCAGTGTGAACATCATCACCGAAAGGTGCTGACTTGATCTGATCTGAAATAGAAAGTGGAGACCTCTGCCCCTCTGTTATTACTAAAAGTAGGTGCTGGGAAGATGCTATGACCAGGACAGCAGAAAACACTGACCAACGGGGCACTTAGTAATGACATATCACCTTCCTTCTAAGACTGAAGAAAGAGAATCACTTCTGACTAATATTTTATTGGATGTTTTAACAAGTACAATGGGAGCAAACAAACAAAAAACAGAAGTTCAGAAAATGAAGTGGACGAAATAAAAGTGTCTTTATGTTTAGATGATGTGAGCTGAAGGGTAGAAAAATGCCAAGAACAATGACCAAACAAACAAACAAACTCTCCAAACTACCAGACACTATCAGTGGATTCAGTGAGCTTCTGTTTTATACGGTCTACATACAAATCATTGGTAATTCTTTATAATAGCAGTAAAAAGTTCAACATGAAATTTTAAAACAGCGCATTGTTTAAAGCATCAAAAACACTGAAATATTTAACTTGCTAACAAAAATAGTCTAAGAGCTATATATCGAATACTGTAATAAGTTACTGGTTAATAAAATATTTAATAAATGGAGACATCTCATGAGCGTGACAAAGATTGAGTACCTATACCCCTCACTGTTCTCCTCTTAATTGGAAGCTTGACTTTAAAATTTACATAGAAATATAAGAAACCTTGAACTAAATAGTCAATACAATTAAAAATAATAATAAGTAATTTGGAGAATGTGCATCAAGCAATTTTATGAGTCAATACAAAATAAATTGATAAATCAAGATAGTGTGATATTGACGCACAGCAAGAAACTGAGTTTAGGAAATAGAACTAAGAATTCCGCAGAGAATCCTTCCAATAGTTGTTCCAAGAAATTCTTAACAAATAATCATCAATGGTCAGATAAGACCATAAAAAAAATGGCTTCCGACCTTTACCTCATCACACACACACACACACACACACACACACACACACACACACACACACACACACACAGGAAATACATCCAAGAACTAATTATAAAAGCTATAAGTATAAGGGGTTATGTTAAACCTAACATCAGAGAGGTGGTGGGCAGGGCAGAGACCTGTCCATATGCAGTAAGTGTCTCTTGACTGGATGCAGAGCTTGACTACTTGGGAGGGGCTTGCCTGAGGACTAGAGAGCCTCTGGGGAGGACTCTGGTGTGGTGAGCAAAGCAGGGAAAACAAGGATTCCCAGCTGTGAAGAAAGGGATGAATTCCACACCTGGCAGCACAATATCAGAACTGCATCCCCTCGAAAGCTCCATTTTCTCCTCACTGAGCACACTTGGAGAAGAGAAAATAAATTCTCTCTCTTGAAAAAAAAAAAAAAAAAGGACACACTGTAATGAAAAAGAACTTTAAAGACACTTTAGCACATAAAATCTTTGAGCTCCATCACTGACAATGCTTTACAAATTTATTTCCAATTTGCAGTTATGCTGAGCAGACATTTTGGGCTGTGCAGCAGCAATTCGGGCTGAGAGCTACAGTCTCATCAGCTGAGCATCCAAGACAGCACAAGAGCACCTTGTCACAGGCCATCAGGTGGCCATCTATCCAGAGGCCTCACCACGAGATGGCCAGCCAAGAGAGTCCCGAAGTTATTTTCCTCACCATTTTTTTTTTTTTTTGCTAAATATACAACTCCATGGAAGCAGATTTCGTAGCAAAGAATTTTTGCTGCACAGAGAAGACTTTGAACAGAAGCAAAGAGAGCGTTGAGTTTTAACTCCATTCCTGGATCCCCAGTCGTGGCACTTGCTAATTGGCAAGCCTTGGGTAAACCAAGCAAACACTCTGAAGACAACACCAAGGGTACCTGGTTTATAAAGCAGTGCTGCAGAGAAAAGTCAAAAGAGATAATAGCCCTTTCCTCATGTTCTATAAAAAGGGGGAATATTTTTATCTCACTATTATGTCCCCAGCAATTATCATTGCAGAGGCACAAAGGAGGCCCTTAGTAACTAGGGGCTACACAGAAGAAGGTACGAATAGACTCTCTTTAGACTCTGACACTTGGGCACATTGCAGGACTTGTTTATTCTTAATTATTTCATCCAGGGGGGAAAGCTAGTATTCTTTTTCTTTTTCCCTCTCTCAACGTCAGCTCCTCTCTGGAGTAACTGCTCTTTAAGATTGCTGCCTGACTTTCATCCTTGGAATTGCTTCCAATATGGTTTCGTTTGTGTTTTTCTGCTTTCTGCGCCCTGTGGCTTCTACTGTATTAGCATATACCCTTCACTGAGCTTTCTGAAAGGAACGAATTGGAGGGAAACTTACAGTGGCTTCAGATCTAAGTGTGTTTCATTCTGTCCTCTCATTGATAAGTGAGCAGGCTGCCATAGAATTCCTGACTGAAGACTCTTCCCTTTTGAAAATGTAAAAGCAATTTCCCATTATTTTCTATAAGTTAGTTTTAGAATTAGTAGAGGGTTTTTATTTTTATGTAAGAAGCAAGAACAAAAACAGCAAATTATTCTCACTCAGAAACAACCCTATTTGTGAATTTCATGTGTGCCCTTGGATAGCAAACACACACAGCCATATTTTAAATATCTTCATATATACATATATGAATATATATACATACATACATATGCATATAGTTTTACATCCTGGTTGATATAATGCTGTACCATGCAATTCTCAAGTCAACATGTATCACTAAGTTACTTTAAGGCCCCTTTCGACACTAAAGATCAATGATTCTATGATTTGTTTAGGTTAGATTGTCACATATGGATTGTTTCAGTACAAGCAGCAGACAGCTTAGGAGTTGGATTCATTGATACTAGCATGAAATAGAACTGTGGCAGAGGGAGATAAGGTTAACTACCTGCCAAGTGCTTTTCATTTAAGGATACAGAAGGTTCTCAGAGAGCATAAAAGAATCAAAGACATATTACAGATGTGGTTCAATAAATCACCTGTGTGTAGCCTACAGTCAGGAAAGCCATGTTAGGTTTGGAGAAAAGGGCACAGCTGGGTCTCTGGAGGAGAAAACACATTGTGTCTAGCCTTTAGGATGAAAGCGGACCATGTTTTCACAGAGTGCTCAAGGTTGTGAACGGGAGGCAAGCAACTAAAGCCAGTTTCAAAGGTCGACAATTATAGATGACAAATGACAACGTAAGTAGCTGTCTAACGGAACCCAGAAAGGCTTTGGTGCAGTAAGAGTTCAGAGAAGAGATGGGCTTCCGATAGAAAAACAAAGCAAGAGTCACGGGTGAGGGGTAGTGTTCAGAGTGTGGTTCCCGCTAAGGACACAACCTGGCCTCACGACCACAGTACAGCTGCCTTTGCAGGCCTGGCTGCCAGGTGGAGGCAATGGAGCCCATTCACCCTTCTTGGCGTTCTGACTGCAATATCGGTAAGAGACCGAGGTGAGTCACAGAGGTGGGACGGCGTTGGAAATTGGAGATATTTATCAGCAAGTTGACAGTCTGGAAGAAATTTCTACTGATAAATCCCAATAGGGAAAATAACAGCAGAAAACAAATGTTGCAGCATGAGAGGTGGACAATAGGTTCATTCAGAAAGAAAGGGGGAAAGAGGGAGGAAGGAGGGAGGAGAGAGGAGGGAGGAGGGAGGAGGGAAGGATGGGGCAGAGAGGGGTCTGCCTTTTCTCTATCCAAATTTAATTCATGAGCTGAGTAAGCAAAGGTTTCTAGAGGACCATTGGAATTCATTTTCTTTTTGGTCACATCTACTGACTTTAGATTGACAGCACCCCAGGTCACATTTACTAAACATCCCTAGAACCCATCCCTGCTGTAACAAATTACCAAACATTTAGCAGACCAGGGTACAGGTCTGTAACTTTATGGTTCTGTAGATCTCAAATCTTACTGGAATCTTGTGGGTTAAAATGAAGACGCTGATGGCTCTGCATTCAATTCATCCCAGAGCATAAGAGACTAGTCTTAGAACATGGCACCTTCTCTCTGTCTTCACAGTCAACAGAGGCAGTCGATCTCTCTCTCTCTCTCTCTCCCTCTCTCTCTCTCTCTCTGTCTCTCTCTTTCTCTCTCATTCCTCACCTACTCCAACAGCCTCTGTGCTTTCTTCCTACCCAATAGTTAATCCAGAAATGTCTACTGATATTAGAGTCAATTGGCTGGCAATAATAATTCTATCTGCTGCCTTCATTCTCCTTTACCGCCTGGAAGAACATGTTTGCAAATTTCAGCTATTAGAATGCAAACATCTTTGGGAATGGGCATTATTAGGCCCACCACTGCCATGAAACGGGGATTACTAGTAAAAAGAAACACTTTTGAATGCATATATAAAACTTCCACAGACTGTCCCTCTACATGGTCCCTACCAGGTACACAGCCTAAAAGCACATGATTTATTATTAGCTTTAGCATGATCTAGTCACTGTTTTTATTTGTTTTCAGTAAATTACCAAAACATTATCATGGTGGGAAAATAGAAAAATATTAATATATTCTTGGGCATTCTATAGTGCCTATGCATATTCAAGGAATTAAAATATTTGTACATTTATTAGCCTTTTATGCTTTAGAACAGTCTTAGTTTCACAGAAATATTGAACTAGAGGAACACAAATGTCTCACTAATAACCAGCCAACCTCTTTTCAGAATTTACCATCAGAGTGGTTATGCTTGTTACAATAAACAAATACCTACACTGACAATCATCCAGAGTTGGTGGTTTACATTAGGTTCTACTCTTTGTGCTATACATTCTGTGGCTCTAGACAGGACGTATATGTTCATGTCTCCAACACTAAATGGAAAAGTGTTCCCAAGGCTCCACAACCCTGTTGTCTGCCTTAATTACCTTTCCTTCCCTACAACCCACTGACAACCACTGACCTCCATATTTTGCCTTCTCCAGAGCAATTGAGCTGGGATCACATGACACTGTCTTTTTATTCTTTTTTTACTTTGTTGTGTGCATTTATGTTTTGGTACATTTTTCTCCATGGCCTGAAAGGTACTTTTGTTTATTACTTAAACACTAGTGGATTATTGAATACACCCCAGTTTATAGTTAACTTTATCATCTATCTAGGCTGATTCCAAGTTAATAAAACCACTGAAAACATCAACAAGCAAGTTTCTGTATATACAGAAGATTTTGATTCGTTGGAGTAAAGAGCACTGATGCTCCGGGTTTGAACCTTGCTCCTGGGTACTGGTACCTAATTACCATTTTACTTCGCATTTCCCTGATGGCACAGGCATCTTTTCAGCTTCTATTTGCCACATGTAGTCCTTCTTTTTCAGGTATCTTTCTACATCTCTGGTCTATTTCTGTACTCTTGTTTGGGTTAGCTTTTTGTTTTGTTTTGTTGTTTTGTTTTGTTTTGTTTTGTTTTTCTTTAGAGGGTTAAAACTTTCTCTAGAGTCTGGATGGTGGTTCTCTCTGAATTGTGTCTCTTGTATCTTGAGGATATGAATTCTGTTTTCTTTCCATCTGTGACTTGTCTTTTAAGTCTCTTGACCTTGTCTTCCACAAAGCAGAATATTTATTTCTAGAAGTCCTTTTTGCCAGTTCTCTCTTGAAGCATACCTTCAGGGTTACAGCTGAAGAATCTCTGTTAAAATCAGGACCCCACAGACTTTCTCCTCCATTATCCTCTGGGAGTTTTATAGCTTTGTTTTATGCACTGAGTCTGTGATCCATTTTATTTCAAGTTAATATTTGTGAACGACATAAAGCCTGTATCTAGATTCATTATTTTTGCATGTGGATGTCTAGTTACTCAGTGCTATTTGTTGTAAAAAAAAAATCACAATTTTTTTATCCTCATACTGTCCCTAATTTTTCATACTCTGTGCAATATTTTTGTGATAAAAATAAAATAACAAAATTTGCCATCTTAGAGGTTGACAGTATTAAGCAACCAGTCCTCTGAATTTTTACTCTTACAAACCCAAAACTCTACTCATTAGACAGTCCCCAGTCCCCAGCCCCTGGCCCCTAGTCCCCAGCCCCCAGCCTCAGAGAAGCGTCATTCTGCTCTCTGTTTCTATTGGTTGTAATATTCCATAGAGGTAAAGAGAATATTTGTCCCTTTATGATAAAATGTGTTTCACTCAGCAAAATGCTCCCAAAGTTAATCTACACTATAGCTCATGTCAGGGTTTCATTCCTCTGTAATCTGTAGTATGTTCTATCACATCATATTTATCTTCCAGCTCACAGATGCATGGACACTCGAGTGGCTGTTACTCCTCTCACATGAATAGTGATGGTTTGAATATGCCTGTATAAATACATTGATGTCTTTGTTGCATTGATGGTGTAAATTGGAGCTCTTTTAGTATTAGGTACAGAGATTTTAGATTTTTTTATTTAATTTTTGAAAAATTTTATACCATGCCTACTAATCCTATTTTCTCCATCCCCTAACTCCTCCCAGGTTCTCCTCCCTCTATATCTACTGAGCTTCATGTTCTTCCTCTCTCCTAAACAACAACAAAAGGAAAGGAAAAAACACTACAAAACATGGGGTACTGTTGTAAGTATAGATAGGCCCTGGTTCTTCCTCCTAACCCAATGCTCCCAGAAATAAGACTCAGACTCAACATATACTTACAAATACCTTGGCCATATAAGTTAGACTATTCTATGACTATATCATAACTAAAGATAACCCATTTATTTTAATCTACATTCTGCCATGTGACTGGTTATCTGAGCTCAAGTAATAAATGTCCAGCTTCTCACATCTTCCCTGTGAATCTCCCACCTGGCTCTATCCCAGAATTCTTTCTCCTTTGGGATGCCTCACCTCTATTTTCTGCCAAAGCCACAGGCTGTAGACTTTATAGCTAACAGTTAATGCATCCATACAATTCCCAAGATTTTCCCTCTATAGGGTACAATTTGTACTGGCCAACTGCTCCTGAATATGGGGCTTATCCTAGAATATGGTTACTATGCCCTGTGTATATTTACTTCATAGAAGAAAAACAACTTTCCTCTTTCACCCGGAAACTGTCGTTTGTAAATAGCTGTTTGAATAGGTGTGGGACTTTGTGCCCACTTCTCCTTCTTCGTATTGGAGTTTGCTCTGACTTGGGTTGTGCAGGTCTTTTGTATACTGTCACACGCTGTCACACCCTTTGTGAGTTCATGTGTGTATCTCCCCAGGTGTGTCTGAAAATGCTGTCTCCTTCAAATCATGCACCACGTCTGGCTCGTACCATCATTCTGCCTCCCACTCCTTCTGCATCGATCCTTGAGCCTTGAGAGGAGATGCATGATAAAGACATCCCATTCAGAGCTGAGAACTGCAGTCACTCACAGTCTGCACGTTGGTCAATTGTGAGTCTATATGTTAATTACCATCTACCTCATGAAAAATCTGATAAGGTTTCTATTTTTAGCAAAGCTGCCATCGTACTTTTCTTTATTTTTTTAAACTTTGTTTAAATATTGAGAGACTACTACGTACTTATAGTCAACTATTGACAGATATCTATGTTATTTCCACTTCATTGAATTTTAGAGATGAAAACTGTGTATCTACCTAAATCTGTTTCTATGTCTTTTATAGGAGAAATCACCAGTAAGGATACTGTGTATTTTAAATGAACCTCTCTGAAGTACTTGAATTGGAAGTCCAGTTGATCTAACAAATATAAACATCAGGACTGGATCTAGCTCAGCAGTTCCTTCAACAATGCAAAAATAAAAAAATATAAAATTCTAGATTGGCTAAATCTTGATAGATAGAATGGAAGGTATTTTTCAGAGGGTAAAATAACAATTATTTTATAATATGTATATATAACAAAAGGTATCTAAAAATAGAAATTAAATAAGATTATATATGAATGAGTTCAAAGTAGCATGAATGAAGCCGGGCATGGTGGCGCATGCCTTTAATCCCAGCACGTGGGAGGCAGAGGCAGGTGGATTTCTGAGTTTGAGGCCAGCCTGGTCTACAAAGTGAGTTCTAGGACAGCCAGGGCTATACAGAGAAACCCTGAAAAAAAGAAAGAAAGAAAGAAAGAAAGAAAGAAAGAAAGAAAGAAAGAAAGAAAGAAAGAAAACAAAAAAGTAGCATGAATGAAAGTTCCAATTTTATAATAAATAGCAGAAGCCATTATAAAATTGGAGACACTATAGATTTAGTAACATAATCTATGTTGAAAAATGCCAAAGGTTTTGTTTTTTGACTATTCAAAACTATAAATCAAATTACAGTTCATATAAGGACTGCAAATACTATAACTTTAAATTATATGTATGTTACGAGTTAGCAGGAAATAATGATATATGTGTATATCTGTACCGCAAATCCTAAGAAAAACATGGGCAAGAACATTGAAAAATACTGAAAAAAGAATAAAAATATCAAAGAAGAGTATAAAAGTACAAATATAAGATAACAGAATAGCACTACATGAGAAACAATTCAGAGGAGATTCATGGAGCCAGAAAGAACAGAGTAATATCAAAGAAATGATCAACTAAGTAGATAAAGTCACCTAAACTGGACAATATGCACACAGACTGAAGGTCAGAATCACCCACATTATTAAGTCATGTGGAAAGAAAACCACAGAGATCGTGTTTGAGAATAATCATACAAATGTACTTCATTTAAGAGAACTCGGAATTGAGACACTATCTCCCTCAAATGCTTGCTAGGAATAGAGGAGACTAGGGGGGTGCAACTTCTGAGTGAAATTTTGGCTACAAAGATCCTGGATGACCTATGGGGAATGACTTGAGTTGAGCGTGCACATATGTGGGTTGGGCCAGCAAACACTAAGGCTGGTACAATAAATTAGCTCCCAAAAGAAATGTGCAAAGATGGTGAGTTAAGGCTCCACTCTACTTCCCCATATGAGATGGCATAACCAATCCTCTGCTTGTGATAAAGCCTGACAAGAAAAACAAAACCTCCAGAGTTGTCTCTGAAATCATGATTGGTTTAAGAACTATTCCAAGAGCAGAAACACAAACCTAACACTGCTTAAGTAGTCAAAAGCATGAAGCAAGATAGGGATGGTCCCTAGGGGAAAACACGCTATTATCAGTCTGCTAAAGCAACAGCTCCCAACCTGTGGGTCAGAACCGCCGCTTGGCAAGTGTGAAAAGCCCTTTATAGGGGTTGTAAATGAGATATCCTGCATTATGATTCATAAGAGTAAAAAAAACCAAAACTGTAGTTATGAAGTAGCAACATGAGAAACTGTATTATAGGGTTGCCTCGTTAGGAAGGTTGAAAACCATTGTGCTGAAGGACTTTGGCAATACAAGGCTTCCTGATACCATATTGCTGAACCCATAAGGTCAATGCCACTCAGACCTCATCGGAGAAGCTTCAATCTGCAGTAGCTGAGAAACAACACAGAGACTCATAACCAAACAGTTTTCAGAGGGTGAGACACTTCAGAGGACACAATCTTAAATTTGATGTCTTCATGACACCCCTGCCCTCAAGTTTCAGGGATCTATGTGGAAGGGGAGGCAGGAAGAAAGGTCATCATGAGATCCATAGGTGGTGGACAACTCCAAGAAAAGAGAGTCATTCAGACCAAACAGGGTTAAGGCACATACAAACTCACAGACTGTGGCAGCAACCACAAGACCTGAGGAGGTTCAAACCAGTCAAAACCCCCAGCACTGGGAAGGGAAAGTGGTCACCCATCCAACCTCTAAGCAGCTATTTGAATTGACAGTTACTTAGAAAGAGAAAATCAGTTTTCTCCAATAGAATGACACTGGGTATGTCAACCACACCTCAGGTCAGGGCCTATGCTAAAGAGTAGTTGGCCAACAGAATTCAGACTCTGTGTTTTTTGTGTTTTTGTTTGGTTGTTTGGTTTTGGTTTTTATGGTGTTTTTATTTGTTCATTTAGGTTTAGTTGGTGATGTTTGTTTGCTGTCTAATTAGTCTTTTTGTTTTAATTTTCTTTTTTTGATTATATATATAGAGAGAGAAAGAACATGAAGTTAGAAGAGTAGAGAGGATGGAAAATGGGAAAGAATATGATCAAAATATATTGTGTGAAAATTTTTAAAGAACATTCTTTAAAGTCACAAGAGTCCTAGCCAAACTTTAATAAAAGATTGAAATCATTATAAGTGACATGTTTGAGGAAGGACATGACTTCATCCATTTTAAGAGGCCAGAACATAATTATAGGAAAGGAACTTGGCTAGTAGCATTAGTACAATTAATTTGGAGGTAGGAGAAAAGTTGTTAAACATAAAGTAAAAGTAGAATCTCTTTTTGATGATGCTATGAAATTGAGAAAAATCCATTTATTAAGAGCTAGGGATTCAAAGTTCATATGGAAGAGGGGACAAGTCCTTGTAATAATAATAGTTCAAAAGGGAAGTCTTAGATAACATCATCCCATGCTAACCATTAGAAAATTAAAATGAGATCTATGGCAACAGATAGAGGAGTAGAAAGTAAATCAGCTTTTATTGTCACCAGCAGTGGCAAGGCTGGTTGCATCTAAAGCATCATGCTTCTCAAGAAAGAGTAAAAAGGAGCTCTAGGTGAGAGTTAGGTCTTTCTTACAAATGAGCACAATGATGGGCATGCACAGAAAGTGGGAAATCAAAAGAAAAGAATTTCAAAGATTATATATATATATATATATATATATATATATATATATATATATATATATATATATATTCATGTCCTGTGATTAAGAAGGAGGAAGTTGCTGAAGATGAAGGCATAAGCCTGTAATCCCAGCACTAAAGAGGTGGAAACAGGATGATGCCCAGAAGTCCAAGACCAGCTGGGTCTACATAGTAAATTCTAGAGTAGCCAGGGATACATAGAAAGGTCTTATTGCAAAGAGAGACTGTGGAGGAAGAGAATGATGGGGCACAAGAACTAGGCAGCTAGCTTGATGAGTAAAATGCTAATTTCCAAAGCACAAGGACTGCAGATTGGTTCTCAGTGTGCACATAAGTGCAAGGAGGGATAAGGTGTTCTGGCTTTATCCCAGGGTCAAGCTAGCTAGTTTTGACTAATGGAATATAATATGCTCTGGGTTCAAAGGACCCTGTCTCAATACCTAAGGTATGACTGATGAAGGAAGATACCCGATACAAATCTCTGGCATACATACATACATACATACACACATGCACACACACACACAAACACTCACACATGCATGGACACACTCTCTCTTTTACGCATACATATATGCACTTACACACATGAGAACATACATACATTTGTGCACACCACACATACAATACACATGCACTGCTCCACTCCCCCCTCTTCCCCCCCCGGAAATAAGAAAGTTTATAGGCCAAATAAGAATCAATAAATGATTTCTGAGACTATAGAAGGTGAATTCACAGGTAATATGGAAGTCTCCAGCCTCAAGTCAAGGCAGAAGAAACCTGTGGGTGGGAAGGGCTAAGGAAACTCCTGCTAGGTTGAGTTCTACAATGAAGAGTGAATGACCAGGAGTGAAAAGCAGCCTGACATATTAGTGACAGAGGAGCCTGTCAGCAATGGTGTCTTTTCTTCCTCATAATACTCCAAAGCTCAGAAACTAGAATAGTGAGAAATTGAGCAGATTTGCCAACATGCCAGTGGGATTTCTCCAAAAAGGAGGATTTCAGACTAACTCTGCCAGGGATCCTCTGTGCAGCCCACTTCATTAGGACTGTTGGATCAGAGCACAGGTATCCATGGTTCCTTCCCTCCTGGCTCAGTACCCTGCAGTTGGGAAGCTATTATCCTCTCCATGGAAGTCATCAGAACAGGCACCTGACTCCTTGGAACAGAGGCCAGGAAGCCCCCCTGCTAGCCTGAGCTGCCTCTGTGACTCAGCAGTCCTATGCTTCTTCCACAAGCTCTTCCCCGCTTACCCTAGCTTGGCATAGCCTCTCCTCTGACCTAGGGAGCACCTCTCCTCAGGATCTGTCTGGCCAAGCCTCATTATCCTTCATCTTCATTAGGTTGCCATTCCCCAAGGAAGCCTGGCCTGACTTCTCTTCACAGTCCTGTTCCATCTGTGTATGAATGATCAGAATCTGATCAATAAGAGAGTCATTTAATCGCTTTTGGATCTTCAATACAGAGGAAAACAGCTTTAAATAAGTATTGGATAAGTGAATGAATGAATGAATGAATGAATGAATGAATGAATGGCTATCTCTCAGGGAAATGATACTTCAGAGCACCAGTTCTCAGCATAGTCCCTCAGCCTCCAAGAGGAGCATCACTTGAGAACTTGTTGGAAATGCAAATCCTGATTCCCTACCTGCGTAACTCTGGGAACTAAGCCTCCCCATTTATGTTCCAGTCAACGCTCCGCTCCCTGGGATTTTAGTATTTGCTGAGGTTTAAAAGCCACAACCCTGTAGATAAGTATTAAATTGGTTTCAGATTCTGGGGCAGGGGCAAATGACAGAGTATTAAGGAAACAGGTGCAAAGCAGCGGGGACAGCTGGGGACTGTGGTGAGACAGAGCAAGAGAGCAAATACCTCCACCAAAGGTGACCCGGGCCTCTGCACTCTGAAGCTCTGTCTGTTTTCTAGGAGATTCTGGGTGTCTTGTTTTAGTGTGATATTTATGGATGGTTAACTTTTAGAGGCTACATGCAGTACGTTGGCTGGTCTGATGTAACCTGTGTGTTGTACTATCTTAAAGGAAACATACAAGGCCTCAGGTGAGGTCCAAGCAATAGGAGAAATGTGCCTATGTGATATTTTTTTTCTGGCCCTGTTCCTGGTTATGAGACAGAAAAAAAAAAAAAAAAAGGAAATATTTGGCTTTAACCAGCTAAGTCAGCTTTACTTCAGCTTAGCGGCAGACTTGTATAAAAGCCTAATCAATACTGCCCGTGCTTGTAGAATTCTCTGGAGGATTGGATATAGAAATTTCACAGGAGGAAAGACTATAATACACTTTTAATAAAATGATTGGTTTTTATTCTATCACCCCAGCCCCAAATTATGCAGAGAGAGGTTGAAAGGAATAACAAGAAAGATTTCACTGTTAGCTTCATTTTTGGATAGGTTTTTAAACATTTATTTATTTATTTACTGTATGAAATTGTTCAAACTTTTATAACTATAACTAGATCATTAAAATCAGCATCAAAATAAGATTAGCAATAGCAATAACAACCTAAAATCAAAACTCATCCTACAAAGGCTTTCTCCACCCTAACACTGACGCAGTGAAAAACGCCCACACATTTCATATGGGGCTGAGAAGCTGACAGATGAAGAATCTGTTGAAGATGAGCCCTGGCTGGGCCACAAAGCACAAATCTTTAGAGTTCTTTATGGAGATTGTTTCAAAGAAATGGTTTTAATTTCTTAAGAGGTTTTTGTAATGATAGCCTGTTTCTCCACATCAACTGGTAAAAGGACAGCAAAAACTCAGAGGAGCTCTAGAAAAATTCACACATTAAAAACACTAATGAGACAGTTAAATTGTCCATTGAAGGGATAGAAAAGCAAAATTGACAGGTTTTTATTCAAAGGAATGTCCTTATCTTTCTAATAAAAAGAGACTTGTGAGCAAATAAAATGGAAAGAAGAATCCCTAGGTGTCTGGGGAACTCTGCTGAGGAATTTTTGGAAATGAGCAGCTACCACAACCTGTAGGCTCAATTAGGCCCTGTCATATGGTAAGGTTGTGTACCATGGTGAGGCTGTGTACAATGGGAGACTGAGGGGCTGTGGACCATGGGAGATTGTTTACCATAGTAAGGCTGTATTCCATAGTGAGACTGTGTACCATGGGAGGTTGTATACTACGATGAAGTTATGCACCATTTTGAGGGCATGTGTATCATGGGGAGACTGTATTCCATGATGAGGCTGTGTACCATGGTCAAATTATATAGCATGGGATTGTGTATACCTTGGTGTAACTATGTTTATTTATGACGTTGTCTGCATACCATGGTGAAATTATATACCATAGGAGTCTGTATACCATGGTGAGGCTGTGCTCCCTGGTGAGGCTGTGTTCTATGGTGAGGCTGTGTTCCATGATGAAGATGTGTTCCCCGGTAAGACTGTGTGGTATAGTGATGCCATGTACCATGCTGTACCATGAGGCTGTATACTATGAGATGTACACCATGCTGGAGTCACACACCATGCTAAGACTTATGCTGAGGTTGCATGCCATGGTGAGGGTGAATATCATGGACTTGAAAAGGAGCAGAAAGGAGGGTCTGAAAGAAAATTCCTCTTCAATGGCATGGTAAATTACTGACTTCCCTTCAAGTGACAACAGCTACTCAAGGAAGAGCACATATCTCCCAGTTTTCTGCTACAACACAGAGACAAGTGACAAGTATTGGCACACTCTTTATTTTTGTTGCCTTGTTTATTGAAAACAATGTAATACAATATATTCTGATTACATTTTGTTTTGCTCTTTTAAAAAATGCCAGAATTGTTCTACAGATAATAACACTTCTTATAAATATCATTTTTAGAGAAAAATCATGTTTGGAGATATTAAAAAAATATATAATTATGAAAACCTTAGAATATAATAAAAAAAAGCACTGAAAAGGAAATCAAAGTCATCCATAATGCTTCCACTTGGAAGCAGCTATTGATATTTCATATACATCATCCAGCCTTCATGTAGCTACATTACACAGCAAGAGAGATAGAGTTAGACATAGGCATAGACATGGGTTTTGATTTTGAGACCAAACTAAGCCATTTTTTCTCATAACTGGCCAAATCACTTAATATTCTTTCTCCTTTTCAAACATAATACTATCTCTTTAAACTTTGTTGTTATGTGGTATTCTTATTCAATATGTTTTTATGTCTCTTTTCATGTATCTTGAGTGTAGTATATCTTAATCAATTCCTTTTATTATTTGTTCTTGCATGTGAATATTTGTCAATACTTCCGGCTCTTTTCTAAAGTAAACAATTTAGATTGGAATTGTTAAATCAACTGTGCTAAAAAATCCCCAGAGGAAAAAAAGCTACACAAATACATAAGGAATAAAGAAAAGTTTGGCCCATAAACCCATCTATAGAAAGCTGTAGCTGAGACAGGAGCCAGAGGCCTAGGAGGCATGGCCGAACACCTGCCATCCCTTAGGGTCACCCGGGTTAAAGGCCTGTGCTCTACTGGGGAGCAGGCTGTCTGTGCATAGTTCATCTGCCCCACACCCATCAAACAAAAAGAAAACAGGAGCACATGGTCCTCTGGAAGGTCACAGGGATGGGTGGAGCTGCCACATTCCCCTGTGACTTGTGACCTGAGAGTTGAAACCTGGAATAAACCTTATCCTTCACAAGCTGATTTTGGTCTTAGTGTTTTATCACAGCAATAAAAACCTAAGACAGCTAAGACAGACCCTATTGCTGGAGACACCACATACTTGAGTCATAAAACATGGAAAAATCCAACTGAGCTCAAAGCTTCATCTGTATCGACTAGCTTTCCTAGTGCTGGAAGTTGCTATGTACACTACCAGCGGAGTAAAAAATAATGACTGGCCTGGGTAGGAGTGGCCACTGTTGCAATAGTGGCATGAGCATCATGAGAGTAACCCATCACATTCTGGTTGTATGTAAGAACCGCTATACAAGATAAACCCATATTTGGCATGGTAATCAGGCCACAAACCTATGTCTACACAAGTAATGGACCCTAGAGGAGATCCTGATACTATTATTCAGTTAAATGGACAACTGAAATAACTCCCAATTGCTTAGTATTATTATTATAATCATAGAACACTGCATCTCTCAGCTCTCAACAGAGAGGTCTCTATTTGTAGTAGGTGGCGATTAATACTGAGACTCATGTTTGGTCAATGAGAAGAGAATGAGAGTGCAGAATACTCAACTCTAATTGGAGCATATGTATTACCTCCTCCCAAGTTTCAGGAAACACTGCAGAAGAGAGAGGGGTGAAAGCACATAGGAGCCAGAGGAAGTGAATGACTACAAGGAAAGAATGTTTTCTGCAGGCAGCAGGGCAACTGCACATAAGCTGCACACAATGGTTGTGATGGCATACACAAGACATATGTGCAATGCCAAGCCAGACTACATGTTATCATGGAGTGGGAACTTGATCCCTAGACAAGCTGCAATCAGCAACTGTTAGTATCTTGGGAAAGGAGGAGTCAGCTTTCTCTGAAAGTATAGCCCCCAGTGAATCAACATCCTTCAGTGGAAGGCCACACATCAAAGAATATTTGGGTACCACAAATTTGTCTTGATGGTTAAAAAAAAATACAAAGTTGGGTAAGAAAGATAGGGAAACTAAATCTGGGAAGAATTATGGGGGGGCATAATATAATCAAAACACAGTTTGTAAAAATCTCAAACAATAAGAAAGAAAGAAAGAAAGAAAGAAAGAGAGAGAGAGAGAGAGACAGAGAGAGAGAGAGAAAGAAAGAAAGAAAGAAAGAAAGAAAGAAAGAAAGAAAGAAAGAAAGAAAGAAAGAAAGAAAGAACCTTTATTTTAATATCAGAAAAGGTATAATTCTAGACAAAAGCAATAGCAAGGCTTAGAAGGCATCTAAGGAGATAAAGGGAGAAATACATTAATAATCTCAGGCCATTTCAGTAGCTATAAAATCACCAGAAGAAACAAGATGTTTGGAAAAAATAATTTCAAAAAGGGAAGGATTTCTGGGTTGTTTATAGTTTCTGGCTATTATGAATCAAGCTGCGATGAACATAGTTGAGCAAGTGTCCATGAGGCAGGATGGAACTATACGCCTAAGAGTGGTACAGCTCAGTCTTGAGGTAGATCGATTCCCCATTTTCTGAGGAACCACCATATTGATTTCCATAGTGGCTGTACAAGTCTGCACTCCCATCAGCAATGGAGGAGGGTTCCACTTGCTCCACATCCTCGCCAGCATCATCTGTCACTTGTGTTATTGATCTCAGACATCTGACAGGTGTGAGATGGGATCTTAAAGTAGTTTTGATTTGCATTTTCCTGATGGCTAAGGATGTTGTACATTTCTTTAAGTATTTCTGGGCCATTTGTGTTTCCTCCATTAAGAATTCTCTGTTGAGATCTGTATCCTGTTTTTTAATTAGATTACTTGGAGGTTCTTTTATATCTAGTTTCTTGAGTTCTTATTTTATTATACTAAATGTTTATAAGATGTGGACTTGGTAAAACATCTTTTCCCATTCTGTAATCTGTTGTTTTGTCTGACTGATGGTGTCATTTGTCTTACAGAAGCTTTTCAGTTTCATGAAGTCCTATCTATTAGGGTTTTGGTGCCTATGCAATCAGTGTTATGGTTAGAATGTCATCTCCTGTGCCAATGAGTTCAAGGATATTCTCAACTTTCTCTTCTTTCATGTTCAATGTATCCTGTTTTATACAGAGGTCTTTGATTCACTCAGACTTTAATTTTGTGCAGAGTGATAAAGATGGATTTATCTGCATTCCTCTACATGCAGTTTAACCAGCACCATTTGTTGAAGATGCTTTCTTTTTTCAATTGTGTATTTCTGGTTTCTTTATCAAAATCAAAGTACACATATTTGTATTTATACCTAAGTCTTCAGTTTGATTTCATTGATCAACATGTCTGTTTTTATGCCAATGCCATGTAATTTTAATCGTAATAACGTTGTAGTACAACTTGAAATCAGGTATGGTAACACTTCCAGCAGTTCTTTTATTGTTCAGGTTAGTTTTAGCTATCTTGGTTTTTGTTTTGTTGGTGGTGGTGAGTTTGTTTTGTTTTTCGATATGATGTTGAGAATTGTCCTTTAAGTTGGTAAAGAATTGTGTTGGAATTTTGATGGGGATTTCACTGAACCTATAGATTGCTTTTGGTAAAATGGGTATTTTTTTTTTTTTTTGGTCTTTCAAGACACAGTTTCTCTGTGTAGCCCTGGCTGTCACTCTGTAAACCATGCTAGCCTTGAACTCAGAAATCTACCTGCCTCTGCCTCCCAAGTGCTGGGATTAAAGGCATACGCCACCATTACCCAGCTAAAATGGCTATTTGTACTATGTTAATCTTACCAATCCAATGAGCATGGGACTTCTTTCCATCTTCTCATATCTTCTTCAATTTCTTTCTTCAAAGACTTGAAGTTTTTATTAAATATGTCTTTCACTTGTTGGGTTAGAGTATATTTTATACTATCTGTGACTGTTGTGTAGGGTGTTGTTTCCCTGATTTCTTTCTCAGCCTGTTTATTGTTGCTCTATAGGAGAGCTAGCTTTTATGAGTTAATTTGCATGCAGCCACTTTGCAGAGGGTGTTTATCAACTGTAAGTGTTCCCTGGTAGAACTTTTGGGGTCACTTATGCATACTATATCATCTGCACATAGCCACACTTTGACATCTTCCTTTCCCATTTGTATCCCCTTGTTCTCCTTTAGCTGTCTTATTGCTCTAGCTAAAATTTGAAGTTCTATATTGAATAGATATAAAGAAAGTGCATAACTTTGTTCCTGAGTTTAGTAGAATTGCTTTGGGTTTCTCTCCATTTAGTTTGATGCTGGCTATAGGCTTGCTTTCAGTTGCCTTGGTTATGCTTAAGTATAACCCTTGTGTTCCTGATCTCTCCAGGATTTTTATCATGAAGGACTGTTGGATTTTTTCAAAGGTTTTTTTTTTTCAGCACCTCATTGGAGGATCATGTTTTCTTTCTTTCAGTTTATATTGTGGATTATTTTCACTGATTTTCATATGTTGAACCATCCCTGCATCTCTGAGATGAAGCCTACTTGATAATGGTGGATGATCTTTTGATGTGTTCTTGGACTCTGTTTGCAATAATTTATTGAGTATTTTTGCATCTATGTTCATAAGAGAAATTGGTTTGTGACTCTCTTTCTTTGTTGAGGCTTTATGTGTTTTTGGGAGCAGGGTAACTGTAGCCTCATAAAATGAAATTGGCTTTGCACCTTCTATGTTCTATTTTGTGGTTTGTTTGTTTGTTTGTTTGTTTGTTTGTTTGTTTTGAGACAGAGTTTCTCTGTGTAGCCCTGGCTGTCCTGGTACTCACTCTGTAGACCAGGTTGGCCTCGAACTCAGAAATCCACCTGCCTCTGCCTCCCAAGTGCTGGGATTAAAGGCATGAACCACCATTGCCTTTTTGGAATAATTTAATGAGTATTGGTGTTAATTATTCTTCCAAAGTCTGGGCCTATGGGGGTTTGTGTTTGTTTACTTGTTTGTTTATTTGACCTAGGAAACATTATTTTAACATTTTATTTTTGAATTCCACATCATGTACCCCACTCTCACTCATCTGCTCATCCTTTGTATCCATCCTTTGCCCTTGCAACCTCCCTTCACAAAATAAAATTAAAGTAAAATAAGAGAATAAACTAAGCTGTACTGTGTCACAGTGTGCCGTACAATATACACTTTTGTCCACACAGCTTACAAATAATCATGCAGTGAGTCATTGATCTGGTTCGAGTCCTCTGGCTTCTGCTACACTATCAATACTAGATCCTCACTAGGACTCCTCTCTAATGTCCTGTTGTTGCCCTGTGTCATAAGGCCCTCATAAGGCTTTGGATCTGTAGGGCTGGCCCCCTAAGCATCCCAGCAGACCATAGATGGCGTAGATGTTGGAGTGGACCCAATCAAAGCCTTGCATCTGGGCCTCAGGTAGTTGAGTTTGTAAGCCCACCAGCTCTCCTGTGCCCACACCACCAGGGAGAGTTCTCCAGCACTACCAGGGCTAGCTCACCCTTTGCTGTAGCCAGCTATGGGCAGGGTCAGCTCTCCTGCTCACATACCCTCTGGGCCAACTCACCCATACCTCTGCTGTCAGGGTCAGCTTTACTGTACTGTCCAGTATGGGGACTTGGGAGGCTTTTAATGACTGCTTCCATTTCAAAGGAGATAGAAAAGGATGCTATATACTCAGCAAATGAAAAAATCCTCTGAGAAGACATTTCAAAACTTAATATCTATTCCCCAAACACAAGAGCACTGACTTTTATAAAGAAACACTACTGTAGCTTAAATCACATATTGACCCTTACAGACTGATAGAAAGAGACTTCAATACCACAATATCACCAATGGACAGGTTATTTAGACAAAAACTAAACAGAAATTCTGAACCTAATTGATGTTATAAGCCAAACAAACCTAACAGACATTTACAGAACATTCCACCCGAAAACAAAAGAATGTACCACCTTCTGACTACCTCATGGAACTTTCTCCACATACTCAGACACAAAGAAAGTCTCAATACATACAAGAAAATGAAAATAGCTTCCTACATCTTATCAGACCACCACAGATTAAAGCTGGATATAAAAAATAACAGAAACAACAAAAGTCTTACAAACTCACAGAAACTGAGAAACTCACTAACTAATGAAAAATGGGTCAAGACAGAAATAAAGAAATTAAAAGACTTTCTAAAATTCACTGAAAATGAATACACAAACTTATGAGACATAATGAAAGCTAATAGGAAAGTTCATAGCACTTATTGCCTTCATAAAGGAATTAAAGTGATCTCATACTAGCAACTTTGCATCATACCTGAAAAGGTTCTTGTTTTTTTAATTATGTTTGCTTACAAAAGATACTTTAATGAAAGACATGCTCTTTTAAAATATGCATGAATAACATTCAATATATTTGCAATGAAAGGAATAAGAACAAGAATGTCACTTATTACTATATTAGAGTAAAATAGTAACACAGTGTACTATTATTATATAGAAAGAAAGGAAATAATATCTATAAGTGTTTGCTTGCATAGCATAATACAGCTCTTCAGAGAAACAAAGGAAATTCTCATGTTTGCTACCCCTGGAAGTGGCAACTTTGTTGAACAGACATGGGTAGTAATGAAACTCCTCCCATTAGAGATTCTTCCAGTTGCCAGAAGTGTCTGGTGCCCAGCTCATCCCTTGGGAAGTGTCCTAGATGGCCATGGCTACATGAAGCTATGCTATGCTGCTCCTAGTGTAGATGATAGAAGGTACAAGTTGTGGGTGGTCTCTTGCCTTGAAGAAGGACACACCATACAGAATATCAGGGTCCCAGGATCCCAGGAGACACAGGTTGTCCTGAGCTCCAGCCTTTGTATCTAACTGCATCCCAGTTCTGCACTTCCCTCTGCCTCCCCTGGTCTCTTTCCACTTAGGGTTTCTGTATACAACTCTCCATCCAAGAGTCTATTTACCTCCACAATATAACCCAAGACAATGCTTTCTTGAATCTTTTGAATGTTGAATGCTTCTGATAGGATTCATTCGTATAAATAAATATCAGGTAGATTTTTTAAAACGTTTTATTACTTATTTAAAATTTAAAAACTTTATTATTGATGTTGACTATTAAAATACAAAACCAGTTTGTACTTTTAGGGTACCTTATGATATTGAAATACATGTATACATTGTGTATTATTTAAATCATATACACATGATTTAAATAATACACATCTCAGACATGATTTTTGTATGCTAAAAGATCCAACTTATTTTTCACAATGACAATAAGATTTTCCTCTCATAATTTATTTTCTAATTTTATTTGTGTCTCTTTATGTTTTTAAATTTTTGTAGTATATCACTCAGTCACTATTTTTGAACATTAAATTTTAAATTAAGGTTGTACATGGGGGAATAAGGTGGGATTATTGCAAACAACTTATAAAGATCATTTTTAAATAAGTTGACTTTAAAGTATATAATATGTAAGACCTGGCTTTGTTTTGTTCTGTTTTGTTTTGTTTAAGTTGCAAAAGACGTAGCTTTCATATTAAAATATTGGCAGGAAATGGGAGGCACTAAATTGTCCTTGTGATAGAACTCAGAGGAAGATTCTTCTAGGGGAATGTGGTCATGATGTATTGATTGAATATACATAAACAGAAGCTATTGTCTGCCAGCGAGTGGGCAGTGGAAAGGAAGCAGAACAGGGTTCCAGAGATAGAGAGCAATGCTATGGACAAAGGAGAGAGCTGAGCGTGTTTGGGCATGAGCGAGAGCCCACCTGCCTCGTGGAACTGGAAAGATAAATTATGGTCAGATTAGAGAGGGCACTAAATGCCAAGCTAATGAGTTTGGGTTTTGTTCATCAGAAGCTGCCTTAGATTTATGGGCAGTGTAATAGCATGATGGAAGTGGCATTTTAGATTTTGGCAGCCAGCCATATAGATCAGGGTCAGGAAGAGAAGCAGGAAGGTCAGTGTCTGGCTTCGACTATGAGCTGAATGTGAACTAATAAGGGCAGTGAGAGGGTGCTGGAGAACAATAGAAGGGTGTCGGAAATAGGAAATGTATGGAAAAAACATACAGCATAGGTTAGATAAGATTGTGATATATGGCGATGGTGGACAGGTTCTTCAAAAATGAAATAAACAATAGAAGCCATGGTAGCCAGACAAGGCTCAGCACCACTGACCAAAAACAGAACAATGTCAAAGCCCACTTATTTATAACAGAAAAAAAAAAAGACTCATAGGCAGAGGATACATTGGGAGAATGAGACTATACTGAGAGCATCAATGCTCATATTGGTTTGTTCTCACATATTCTAACAAAGAAAAATATACAGATGGAAGAGAATGGACAGGCATCACATTATAGGCCATGTTTTGAGAGAGAGAGAGAGAGAGAGAGAGAGAGAGAGAGAGTCAAAGGAGAAAAGAAAGTGATTTTTAAAAGGTAGGGATGGGAGGTTAGCTGTGTGAGATCCTTCAAAAGGGATGTAGAGAATGAAAATTTAGTAAGGTCCGTGTCCATAGATTCTGCTCTTGCGATGGCAGGACAAGCTCTGCTTAACAGTTCACAATGCTGCAGGCAGGCACTGTCCAGGGTGCTGCAGAACTGGAGGAAAGGCAACATTGAAGTCTAGCAAGAGCTTTGCACCTTGAGATCAGCTTACCTGGGTTTCAGTCTTATGTTTCCTAGCTGTGGGGTCTCTATGCTTCTCTTTTTTACCACATTTAAAATGACAGAAACAATAGCTATCACAATCCTTCCTTCACAATATGGGTGGAGCTGAAGGTGATGAACACAAATTATCAAACTCAGCGTAGGGCCCAGAGTGGAACTGAAATGTGCTCATTTATTGTTGCTGGCAGTACTGTGCATGGAATACAACTGGGTGGCATTGGACTAGGGGCTTGGTAGAAAAAAAAAAAAGAGTAAACCAGAAGGAGAGCTGGGGAAAGCATCCAGACACAGGTATGCAAGCACCTATCCGGATAGAACTGGGATAGTGCCAAGGCAGGAGTAGAAGCTGCCTGTGCCAGGAGGAGGAGGAGGAGGAGGAGGAGGTAAAAGCAGAAGGGAGGAAAAGAAGGAAGAAGGGGAGGAGGAAGAGGAGGAAGAGGAGGAGGAAGAGGAAGAGGAGGAGAAAGAGGAGGAAGAGATAGAAAGGAGCGTGCATCTGAATTGAAGTAGAGTAGACTGGTGCTAATCACCCTAGCAAAGAAGAACCAGTCACCTCCTGAGATGTCATATAAAAAGGGCATTTTTGAAGAGCTCAAACGGAGCACAAACAAGCACATACCTTTGTCGTCTAGGTAAAGAGAGCAACAAGGTCTCTGGCCACAAGTGAGAAAGGCTAAGTAGCAGAGAGGCTCTGCACACGTTGACAAACACTGGTAAAATCTAGTTTCGAGCTGCCTTCAACTTTTCTTTCTTTCTTTCTTTCTTTCTTTCTTTCTTTCTTTCTTTCTTTCTTTCTTTCACTCTTTCTCTTTTTTTAAAAGCCCACTAGTGGTCCAAACAGAAAGTGAAGAACAAAGGAGGGTTCAAAGCAAGCAGGCATTGTGGTGGGGTTAACCTGGTCCGACCCTCCAGTAATGAGAAGGGAGCTGGCAGTGGGAAATCCGCCCTCTACCCAACGAGTCCATGTCCTCCTGCTAGGAGGCAAACCAAGAAGAGGCCCCCCAAGAGGAGGCCACGCTCCATCAAAGCTCTAAGAGAACCACACAGACACCTTTTCATCCAACAGCGTGAACAGTGATCCCACATGGTGGAAAGCTGAATCTTCAAGGACCTTTTAGATCTATGGTTTCAGAGAGTGGTCCATGTTAGCCTAGAATAGAATTAGATACTAGGTGGTCTCCCTGGTTCAACTCCTTTATGAAAACAGAAATGGAGGGGGGCGGGGGAAAGCAAAAACTTTTCTCTCAATCAGAGAGAGAAAAATCATTTTAACAAAAGCTATATCAACTTAATCTGGCAGGTCGGTCCTTTGTTTTCAAATTGGTGTTGACCAGTTGGTGGGGAGCATGTGGTCATTTTCAGCAGTGGGCCTCGGAGTCAGATGTCACCCATGTGTGCTTTCCTGGGCTTTGTGAGTTTTCTCTAGGCACCAGTTTCTCCGGGTGCAATAGCATCAAATATTAACACAGAAAGAGCATGGCAGAGGCTCCAAGCCTATTTGATCCTAAGAGAATATGAGGGCTTCCGATGCTATAAACAGGCAAACGGGTGGGCCTGATGAAGATAAAGTGCCGTGTGCCAGAACTCGTTATTCTGAGTATAGTTGAGGCTGCCTGACCATTAGACTGGTCTCTGTTATTGCCATCAATATCGCCCTGGAGATGGCTTATTTGTAAAAGGAGCAGGGTGTAAGGATATGCATTCATTTGTAAAAGCGGCCCCCACGCATACTCTGGAGCTAATACTGTGTTCCTGAACTTTACCTGTGACTAAATACATTTTATTTCTTACAGCTGAGCTTCAGTAATTGGTTTTTGCAGCCTCAGACACATCCAGCAAGGAAAATATGAGAAGCCGAGCTTTCCTCCCCGCTTTCCGAAATGGCTTTTACTGCAGATGGGAAAAAGCCATCTCAGCTCCGAGCTGGCAGTTCCCAAGGTCAAACCTCAGAGAGCTGGCACCCGGGAGCCCAAGCGAGGAGCAGGTGGCTTTGGAAAAACAAATGACCCTAAGTATGGGAAGCATCAAAGGAGAGGAGAATGAGAGGAGTCAAGAGAGGCTGTGGTCAGAGAGGAGGGATGGCCAGAGTCTTCCCCAGACATTAGTCTCACATCCACAGTTCGTGGCAGCTCAGCACGGTTTGTTTTCCTGGTTCTAATGCAATCAGAGCTGTCTGGAACTGCTTAGAAAGCCATCAAATCATACAGCACAGTCAATTCCAGGCCCGGCTAGGATCGGAGGCTGGGGAATCATTCTATTTTGTGAGATTCAGCTGTGAAAAGAAAACGCAGGCTCATCCAATAGATTGATTCATTAAATTCATTCAGGGGGGAAAAAGGCTAAATATACAGCGATCTATTTGGCCTGGAAAACATTGGTTCGTAGGTCCCACATCACCGGGAGATTTTGACCAGTTGCTTCTGACCATATTCTTCTGTTATGTTTAGAAACTTGAGACTAAAGCAGGCACTGGGACCTATCCGTGCATCAGTGGATACACAGAATCAGCAGGTTCCCCCTCTGGACTAAATTCATAGCACAATGTAAGGACTTCTGTAGTTCCCAGACCCTTTCCTAAATGATTTCCATTTCCAAACACTCAACATCTATTCTTTTATGCCCTTCTGCAAGGGACTCCTTGTGTGGACACCTGTAAGACCCAATCCTTTGCAAACCCTTTCTTCCCTGAAACCCACTATATAAACCATTCCGCCTGATAATGATAGAGAATGGCCAATGGAGAACTGCTCTCTTGCTATGTTTTGTATTTTTCTCAACCTTCTGGTTATAAACAGAAGCAGGGCCAGGAAGGTGTGTTGGGAACACTGGAGTGTTGTGAACACTGGAGTTATTAATGGGGCACCTTATAAAGCATCGTAAGGACTATTAAAATCACTATTCACCTCTGAATTTCTCTGTTTGTTTCTTTGCCCTTCATAAGCCGTAGAGCTTTCTGTGTGGAGAGCTGTTATGCTCATATCTATTATGATCATATGAGCTGTATCGGAGGAAAAACACAGTTTTCCTCATAGGCTTCTGATTTTGAGGAAAGGCAAGTACCTGGAGTTTTACAGATGTTAAAACCATAGATGACCTTTTAAAAATATTTATTATTTATTTATTTCCATTAACTTATTTACTTTACATCCTGATTACAGCCCCCTCCAAGTACCCCTCCAACAACCCTTCCCCCGAGCCCCTTCCCTTTGGCCTCTGAGAAGGAGGAGGACCCCTCCTAGGTACCAAACCACTCTGGCACCTCGTCAGTGTAGGATTAGGACGATCCTGTCTCACTGAAGCCAGACAAGACACTCCAGTCAGGGGAACAGGATCCACAGGCAGGTAACAGAGTCAGGGCAAGCCCCACCCTCTCCAGTTGTTGGGTGACCCTCATGAAGACTAAGCTGCACATCGGCTACATATATGCAGGGGGCCCAGGTTCAGCCTTTGCGTGGTCTTTGGTTGGTGGCTCAGTCTCTTGGAGCCCCCAAGGGTCCAAGTTAATTGTTGGTCTTCTTGTGGAGTTCCTATCACTCCAGGTTCCTCAATCCTCCCCCCAACTCTTCCCCAAGACTTCCCAAGCTCCATCTAATGTTTGGCTGTGGGTCTCTGCATCTGTTTCAGTCAGCTGCCGGTGGAGCCTCTAAGAGGACAGTTATGCTAGGCTGCTGCCTGCAAGCATAGCAGAGTACCATTAATCGTGTCAGGAATTGGTTCTTGTCCATGGGATGGATGTGAAGTTGGGCCAGTCATTGGTTGTCCATTCCCTCAATCTCTGCTCCATCTTTGTCCCTGCACTTCTTGTAAACAGAACAAATTTTGGACAGAAGGATTTGTGGGTGGGTTGGCATCCTTATTCTTCCACTGCGAGTCCTGCCTGGCTTTAGGAGGTGACCACTTCAGACTTTATGTCCCCTGCCAAGAGTCACAGCTAGATTCACCCTCACAGACTCCCTGGAGCCTCCCCCATCCCAGGTCTCCGGTACATCCTAGAGATTCCTCCACACACACTGACTTCCACTCACTCTCCGGGCCCTCTCTCCCAGGTTCTCCCTACACCTCCCTATGCCTACATTGTGTGAAGGTTGTCTTTGTGCTCAGTTGTTGGTTCCTGTGCTGGCAGAGAGAGCTGAGTACTGGGCAGGTTTTGGCATTGTTGCTCTTATGACTCATCATCTCCCTCAGTATTTTGTAAACATACGCCTTCCTCACTCGCTGATTGGCTTAATAAGAATTTGAAAGCCAATCGCTGAACAGGAAAGGGAAGATGGGGCTTCAAGGGCTGAGAGAGGGTCTCTGTGAGAAGAAGAGATCTGGGAGGATTTGCCTGTGGGATCCAGAGGAGGTTGGACGTACTGAGAGTGACAGAGAGGCAGTGGGCCACGTGGTAGGACGTGGACTAGAATAGTTGGATTAACTAAGTTAGATGACCTCCCTGGGAGGCGGTGTGAGGTAGGGCTAAGCTATAATAAAATTAGTAAGTTTCTGTGTCAATGTTCATCTGTTGGTAGGTACAAAAAATACAGCTATATAAAGTGTCATCAAAATCCAAAGAAGAGGACTCTTCAGGGAAGAGAATGGGAAGACAAAGGGGGTCATGAGTTCATGAGAGTTAAATAGGTTTTGTTTTTATAACATGCCCTGGTACCAAAAGCATGGATATGAGTCCAGCAAATGAAACTTGCAATCAATTTGAAAGAAACTCATATCAATGGCCTTTGACTTTGTCAAAGTCTCCCTCATTTATCAAGAGAACCTTCAGACTTTAGGAACTTAGTTTCCAGGTGGCTCCTCATGAGAAGAGGAAGGCTTTGCTGGTTTCTGGGAAGCACTGGGTGAGACTGAGTGATGGGTGTGTATCACTGATAGGACCTGTGAGAGAGTCTTTTCTCTGAATGATGTGTACTCAGAAGCCCAGCACCAATCAAGATCTAAGCGTGTGCCTCCCTATTCTTTAGAAGGTTGCAAATGAAAGCTGACGATTGGATTCCACAGCAACAGCGCAGTACACTGAACACACCGCGTCACTATTCCTGTTCTGATTCTCGTACAGGAGAGCGTTGTGAATCGGAAGACACGGTAAAAGATTCAGGAGAACTGAATTGATTTATATATCCCCTATCTCCATACTATTTGCTCAGGCATCAGGTGCTGTAGATGGATTTGTAAAATCAGTTCCTCCCTGACTTGTCCTTTACTTACCTTATTGGAGACAATATTCGAGAACCCAAATTTGATTCCTACAAATTAAATTTGAGGTGGTAAGGTGCTTGGTTAGGATTATAGGCTTATAGTCACGGATGCCCCACTTCCAATACTGAATCCTTTGATTACTGATGCATAGGATTTCAGCAAGTTAACATGTCTGTGCATAACTTCCTTCATCTATCACATAGGGATTGTATCAGTGCCTTTATTAAATGTAGGTTGTAAATGTTAGATGGCATAATGTGTGCAAAAGCATGCAAGACACTCATGGCACATTGTAAACTATATATCTACAATAGCTATTGTCATCCTGCCTATTCTTTGCTAAGCATATTTATCTCTTTCTAATTCTTCACTCCAATATTCAGGAAGAAATATTCTCTTTCTAATTCTTCACTCCAATATTCAGGAAGAAAGAGTTATATCATGTTTCAAGAACTAGCAGGGGCCACTGGAGTAAGGAAACTGTTTCCTTTCTAAGACTGGGAGACAGACTCCCTACAGGAGGCAGTTTACTTTCTTCCTCTGCCTGTTGAGTGGTAAGATGTGGTAAGATGGGGAGTATCCTGTGTCTGGCATGTCCTGCAATTATGGGGTAAACTGTCTCAAGGGAAAAGACTATGGGCCAGCAATGCTCTTTAGGAAAATCTTAAAAGGATCCTTTATGTTCTCAATGGGCCAGGTCAGTAGGTAGGATTCTGAAAGCAGAGCATGACAAGGCAGCACGTGTGCAGAACAAAGGTCATAACATTTAGTGGCTGTTACCATGTAGGTAGCTGAAACCGACACATAATCATCATTGTATTTATTATTGTTATTGTAATGATAATAATGGTGGTGTTGGTGGTGGTGTGTGTGCTGACATGTGTGTGTGTCATCATGTTCTCATGGAAAGATTTTAAGAGACAAAATACCAGGATGAGACTTCTGCTGCAAGATAGTATCTCCCATGTATGACAGGGAAGCTCTACCCAGGAAATCTCAGGAATATGATTGCCTAAACAAGACATTTAAAAATGACAATTAATATGCCAGTGTAGATAGTTTAATTCTCACAGGGTTTTACCCTAGAAGAGCTATAGTCAACTACTGGGGAGTGGGAATCTGTCTTCCCCAGAGGTAAGCCCCCTGAGGGGCTAGCCAATCCCAAGAGGTCAGGAAAATACATCTGACAAACTTTAAGTGATCTCAGTCAGTTGCATTTATAAACTTATGCAAATATATGTGCAATTATAATTAATGCAACTATAATTAAAAGAAAACAAGAGCCCAAGAATTTGAAAAGTGGGGAGAACTCAAGAAGAATTGGAGGGAGGAAGGGAAGGAAGAGAATTATGCAAATACAGTGCTTATGTATGAAATTCTCAAAAAAAAAAAGATAATAAGAACTGAACCCAAGGAAGTTTCTACTGTGTTTTAGAAGGTTTACTAATACAGTTATAACTTCCTTCTGTCTAGTAAAAGATACATTGGGGTTGTAAGTTTCAGCATGATCAGATTAGAATCTAACTAGATACAACTTCTACAGATGTAATTGGTTAAACATAAGATCATTGCTGTGGGCTTTCATTAGTAATATCGGCTGTTCTTACTTACAGAGTAACTTTGAATATAGACACATTTCCAAGAAGAATTCCACAGGAAACCTAAGGCAGAGATGTGCAAGCTAAGGAGTACCAGAGATTGCCAACAATCCCTGGGAAGTTATAAAAGAGTTAGGGATGTGTCTCTCATGGGCCTCAGACGAAACCAACCCTGATGCATTTTGATCTTGAAGTTGTTGCTTATGATAAGCTTAGAAAAGTACCGTGAAAAGTACTATGATAAAGTAGCTCTCTAAGTATATTAAAAGGCCGTGTATGGCAAAACATACTGGTAACTAAAGATATACCTTCTCATGTGTTTGCTTTTGTGAGCCATCTTGACCAAGCTATCAGGTGCGCAGATATTGAATTAAACATAACTGAGGGGAAATTTCTGAAAAACATTAAAGTTCTACTTAGTAGACTGAATAAAACACTGTAGCTCTCTCCCCTGCTTCTCCGGTGACAGGATCATTGTCCGCACAGTGTGAGTGGCCCCTACGCAATCAGAAGGAAGACAAAGATTTGAATAACAGAGAAATCTGATTCCCTGCCCAACGATCTTTACGCTGGGACATCCAGCTTCCACTATTTGTTTATCACAATAATATTAGTTTATTTGCTCAGTGATAATACTTACAAATGAGTATGATTTATCACATTATTCCCGTACATTCCTTTGATTATATTACCCCCTCCTACCATATTTTTGTTTTATTTTTTAATTTATTCTTCTCTCATACAATGCTTCCTGAAGTCAGCCTCCCCTCTCTCCACTCCTCTTCCTTCCCCACAACCAACTCCCGACCCCGAGATCCTCCATTTTCCTTCTCAGTGATATCTGCTGAACCCGGCATAACAAGATGCAATAAGGCTAGGCACAAACCCTCATATCAAGGCTGGATAAGGGAACCCAGTAGGAGGAAAAGGGTCCCAAGAGCAAGCAAAGGAGTCAGAGAATCCCCTCTCTTGCTGTTAGGATTCCCATGCTACATAAGCATAGCATGTGTGCCTTGGTGTCCTCTTGGTGTCCTTGACCCCTCTGGTTCCTACAGCCCTTCATCCCTCTATTCCACAGGGTTCTCAGAGGGCCACATAATGTTTGGGTGTGGATCTCTGCATCTGCTCCCATCACCTCCTACCATTTTTTTTAAAATTTTGCTAGAGTGCTCCTGCATTTATCTTTTTGTGGGAGGGAGGGAGGTTATTAGATATTTTCTTAATTTACATTTCAAATGCTATCCCAAAAGTCCCCTATACCCTCCCCCTGCCCTGCTCCCCTACCCACCCACTCCCACTTCTTGGCCCTGGCATTCCCCTGTATTGAGGCATATAAATGTTGCAAGACCAAGGGGCCTCTCTACCCAATGATGGCCAACTAGGCCATCTTCTGCTACATATGCAGCTAGAGACATGAGCTCTAGGGGTTCTGGTTAGTTCATATTGTTGTTCCTCTTATAGGGTTGTAGACCTCTTCAGCTCCTTGGGTACTTTCTCTAGCTTCTCTATTGTGGGCCCTGTGTTCCAGCCTATAGATGACTGTGAGCATCCACTTCTGTATTTGCCAGGCACTGGCATAGCCTCATATGAGACAGCTATATCAGGGTCCCTTCAGCAAGCTTTTGCTGGCATATGCAATAGTGTCTGAGTTTGGTAACTGATTATGGGACGGATCCCTGGGTGGGGTAGTCTCTGGATAGTCCATCCTTTCATCTTAGCTCCAAACTTTGTCTCTGTAACTCCTTTCATGGGTATTTTGTTCCCTATTCTAAGGAGGAATGAGGTATCCACAAACTGGTCTTCTTTCTTCTTGATTTTCTTGTCTTTTGCAAATTTTATCTTGTATATTCTAGGTTTCTGGGCTAATATCTACTTATCAGTGAGTGCATATCTATTGACTTCTTTTGTGATTGGGTTACCTCACTCAGGATGATATCCTCCAGATACATCCATTTGCCCAAGAATTTCATAAATTCATTGTTTTTAATAGCTACATAGTACTCCATTGTGTAAATGTACCACATTTTCTGTATTCACTCCTCTGTTGAGGGACATCTGGGTTCTTTCCAGCTTTTGGCTACTATAAATAAGGCTGCTATGAACATAATGGAACATGTGTTCTTATTACCAGTTGGAACATCTACTGGGTATATGCCCAGGAGAAGCATTGCTGGATCCTCCTGTAGTATTATGTCCAATTTTCTGAGGAACTGCCAGACTGACTTCCCAAGTGGTTGTACAAGCTTACAATACCAACAGCAATGGAGGAGTGTTCCCCTTCCTCCACATCCCCTCCAGCATCTGCTGTCAACTGAATTTTTTATCTTAGCTATTCTGACTGGTGTGAGGTCGAATCTCAAGGTTTTTTTGATTTGCATTTCCCTGATGATTAAGGATATTGAACATTTTTTCAGGTGCTTCTCAGTCATTCGATATTCCTCAGTTGAGAATTCTTTGTTTAGCTCTGTACTCCATTTTTTAATGGGATTATTTGATTTTCTGGAGTCCAGCTTCTTGAGTTCTTTGTACATAATGGATATTAGTCCTCTGTCAGATTTAGGATTGATAAAAATCCTTTCCCAATCTGTTGGTGGCCTTTTTGCCTTATTGACAGTGTCTTTTGCCTTACAGAAGCTTTGCGATTTTTTAAAGTCCCATTTGTCAATTCTTGATCTTACAGCACAAGCTATTGCTGTTCTGTTTAGTAATTTTTCCCCAGTGCCCATATCTTTGAGGCTTTTCCCCACTTTCTCCTCTATATGTTTCAGTGTCTCTGGTTTTATGTGGAGGTCTTTGATCCACTTAGACTTGAGCTTTGTACAAGGAGCTAGGAATGGATCAATTCGCATTCTTCTACATGATAACTGCCAGGTGTGCCAGCACCATTTGTTGAAAATGCTATCTTTTTTTTCCAATGGATGGTTTTAGCTCCCTTGTCAAATATATGATTTTAAATCAGAGTCTTGCTTTTTGGGTGTGTTGGGGTATCCAGGACTGGCTAAGGTGGGCGTGCTGAGTCTTGAGCCAATTGGCTTTCAGACTTCAAATATTGCAGCAGCTCCTGACTTGCAGACCTTCATTGCTTGCCTGGGTCTCTAGCTTGCCAATACAGGTTTTAAGTGATGTCAGCATTTATTGTTCTAGAAGCCAATACTATATCATCCCCATAGAATGAATTGGGTAGAGTACCTTCTGTTTCTATTTTGTGGAATAATTTGAGGAGAGTTGGAATTAGGTCCTCTTTGAAGGTCTGATAGAACTCTGTACTAAACCCATCTGGTCCTGGGCTTTTTTTGGTTGGGAGACTATTGATGACTGCTTCTATTTCCTTAGGGGAAATGGGACTGTTGAGATTGTTAATTTGATCCTGGTTTAACTTTGGTACCTGGTATCTGTGGTATCTGTCTAGGAAGTTGTCCATTTCTTCCAGGTTTTCTAGTTTTGTTGAGTATAGCCTTTTGTAGTAGGATCTGATGATGTTTTGGATTTCCTCAGGTTCTGTTGTTATGTCTCCTTTTTCATTTCTGATTTTGTTAATTAGGATACTGTCCCTGTGCCCTCTAGTTAGTCTGGCTAAGCGTTTATCTATCCTGTTGATTTTCTCAAAGAACTAGCTCCTGGTTTGGTTGATTCTTTGAATAGTTCTTTTTGTTTCCACTTGGTTGATTTTGCCCCTGAGTTTGATTATTTCCTACCTTCTACTCCTCTTTAGTTCTAGAGCTTCTAGGTGTGCTGTCGGGCTGCTAGTGTATGCTCTCTCTAGTTTCTTTTGGGAGGCACTCAGGGGTATGTGTTTTCCTCTTAGGACTGCCTTCTGTGTCCCATAAGTTTAGGTATGTTGTGGCTTCATTTTCTTCACTTTCATAAACTCTAGAAAGTCTTTAATTTCTTTCTTTATTTCTTCCTTGACTAAGGAATCACTGAGTAGAATGTTGTTCAGTTTCCACGTGAATGTTGGCTTTCTATTATTTATGTTGTTATTGAAGATCAGCCTTAGTCCATGGTGGTCAGATAGGATGTATGGGTAATTTCAATATTTTTGTATCTGTGGAGGCCTGTTTTGTGACCAATTATATGGTCAATTTTGGAAGAGGTACCATGTGGCACTGAGAAAAAGGTATATCCTTTTGTTTTAGGATAAAATATTCTGTAGATATCTATTAAATCCATTTGCTTTATGACTTCTGTTAGTGTCCATGTGTCTTTGTTTAGTTTCTGTTTCCAGGATCTGTCCATTGGTGAGAGTGGGGTGTTGAAGTCTCATCATCCCCAAATCACACTGACTCTGATTCTGTGGAGAACTCTGATTAATATAACAAGTATGTGGGGGTTTTTTAAGTCATATTGGCAACTTCAACCTGTGTTAAGATCAGCAGGCTAGTCCTCAAGATGCCCCCTATCACTGATTTCTGGCTCCTGAGAGTCTATGAGGGTGACCCTAGCTGAGATTCCTAGCAGCTGGGGATATGGAGACTGAAGTGGCCACTTCCTGTAGGCAGGTGGGACTTCTAGTAGAGGAAGGGGGACAGCAGCCCACCCATAAAACCTTCAACTGAAAACCCTGCCTACAAGATGTGCAGAGATAAAGGTGGACCAAAGATTGTGGTGATGGCCAACTAATGACTGCCCCAACTTGATCCCCACCCTATGGCAAAGAGCCAACCTCTGACACTATTAATGATACTTTACTATGCTTGAGGGCAGGAGTCTAGCATAACTGTCTACTGAGAGGCTTCATCCAGCAGAGGATGAAAACAGATGCAGAGACCCATAGCCAAACACCAGGGGGAGCTCAGGAGAGTCCTGTGGGAGAATTAGAGATAGGATTAAGCAAGGAGTAGGGGTTAAGGACACCACAAGAACCTAGGCCCATGGGGCTTCACAGAGACTGAGACACCAACCAAAAAGTATGTAGGGGCTCGACCTAGGCCCCTTACATACTTGTAGCAGATGTGCAGCTTGATCTTTATGTGTGTCCTCTAACAATTAGAGCAGAGGCTCTGACTCTGGTTCCTGCCATTGGAGTCTCCTTTCCTAAGTTGGTTGGACCTCAGTGTGCTTAGTCCTGCTTCAATTTGACTATTTGACATCCCAGAAGAGCATGGGGGTACCCAAGCTGGGGAGAGGTTCACCTTCTCTGAGAAGAAGAAAAAGGTGTAGTGGGGGAGGGATTTTTGAGGGTAGGACTGGGAGAAGAGTAGAGAGGGGTCTGCTACCAGGATGTAAAGTGAATATAAATAAATTAATTTAAAAAAAAAGATTGACAAGTTTTGTTGAACTCAAAACCATCTGATGATATCCCCACTACCAACTATACACATTTACTTATCTGTGTGTTACTTACAGTGCCTAGATGAAGTATAAATGGAGGAATCAGAAATCTATTTTAAGGTTCTGTTTGCCTGTACTTAATTTCCTATCAGCAATATAATGGCTGACGTGTGCAAATATATTAACTGATACCTCATTTTAAACATGATATCAAACAAATAAAATTTAGGTTCAAACAGAAAATAAAGCATTCTTTTTATGCATCAAAATATACCTGAATAAATCTACTTTTATGCCTCCCCTCCCCTTCTCTGAGTTCACTCTGAAATCAATAACACTCAACAATATGTTCTTTGAAATTAAACCTTGAAAGTTCAGGCTACCATGAAAATGTTTACCATGAGTCAGCAACTAAACTTGGGTCAAGTGTAAGTGGTCCAGTTCTCAGTCTTAAATTTAGTAAGCTCGGTCCATGGCCTGTTCAACACTCAGAACTCTGGAAAATTCACAGACGACATGATGCATTGGTGCTAGCATCCCTGAAGCCTCTGCCAATTCCTCAGCTAGCATTTTTAGAAAGCCCGAGGGTCATCCGAATGGTGTTCCAGGGATAAGTGTAATTAAGACTGATTTTCTGGTCTCCTGAAAAGCAGAAAAGTGTACACTCCTAGGCAAATTTATCTGAGTTCTAGTTTTGGCTCTCTCACTGACAATTGGCAAGACATCAATAGTGAACCCTGAACAGACATGACTGGGAACAGAGTGTGTCAGATTGGTGGTTTCCGTATCGATGTTCTCCTGGTTGTAATTAAAGTTTTCAAGTGTTTGGGTATCAGTTATTTTCAACGTCCAAGAAGTGGGAGAAAGTTAAAAAGTTTACTCTCAAGCTGGGCATGGTGGCGCACGCCTTTAATCCCAGCACTTGGGAGGCAGAGGCAGGCGGATTTCTGAGTTCGAGGCCAGCCTGGTCTACAAAGTGAGTTCCAGGATAGCCAGAGCTGCACAGAGAAACCCTGTCTCGAAAAAACGAAAAAAAAAAGTTTACTCTCCCTTAGTATTTCTGTTTATCTGTTCTTTTTGTCTTTTTTTTTTTTTCAGTAAATATCTATAGGCTATCTGTTTAGGTACTAGCCATTTGGGAGAAATTTGAGTACTGATAGGAAAGAAACCAGTTTACTCCAGCCTGCTGAAGCTCTGCATTGGTAGTTGAGATTGTAGAGAAGCAGTGTGTCCTGGTGTCGGCTACATTTGTGTGGGATTTCAGAGACCCATTGAACAAGTTTATGGTAGAAAAAATTCTCCACATGTCCTTTTTATCTTTTTCATCAAACCTGAAATTTTCATATTTCATATTCTTTGGAATTAAATGTGGAGGTTTGCTCACTGGGTACCTTGTATTTCCTAAAGCCTTATATATTGGTTTCATCTGAGGCATTGTGGTCCCTGACACTAGTACATTTATTGAGTGCTGTGTTAGTTTTGTGTCACTGTGACCAAAATACTGGCAAAAACAACTTAAAAGGAGAAGCTGTTGGATCTTTCAAAAGTTCCCAATTTCAAGGGAAATCCTGATAGGGATTGCAGGTGAGCTTCACACCATTGCCATGGTGAATGAAGAAGCAGAGAGAGACCAGAATCCCAGGCCAGATGTGACCTTTAAAAATGTACACATAGTGTCACTTTTGGCAAGTTAGACCCCCCCAAAGGTTCCATAGTGTTCCCCAACAGTGCTATCAACTAGAGAACAAATATTCAAATAATGAGCCAGGGAAGTCATTATAGATTTAAACCAGAACAGATTTTTTTTCTATTGACAATTTCTTTTTTTTTAATTTTTTATTAGATATTTTCTTCATTTACATTTCAAATGCTATCCCAAAAGTCCCCTATACCCTCTCCCCATCCTGCTCCCCTAACCACTCACTCCCACTTCTTAGCCCTGGCATTCCCCTGTACTAGGGGATATAAAGTTTGCTAGACCAAGGGGACTCTTTTCCCAGTGATGGCTGACTAGACCACCTTCTGCTATATATGCAGCTAGAGACTCAAGCTCTGGGGGTACTGAGTAGTTCATATTGTTGTTCTACCTATAGGGTTGCAGACCCCTTCAGCTAGAGGTACTTTCTCTAGCTACTACACTGGGGGCCCTGTGTTCCATCCATAGATGACTATGAGCATCCACTTCTGAATTTACCAGGCACTGGCATAGCCTCACAAGAGACATCTATATCAGGGTCATTTCAGCAAACTCTTGCTGGCATATGCAATAGTGTCTGGGTTTGGTGACTGATTATGGGATGGACCCCAGGTGGGGCAGTCTCTGGATGGTCCATCCTTTTGTCTTAGCTCCAAACTTTGTCTCTGTAACTCCTTCCATGGGTATTTTGTTCCCTATTCTAGGGAGGAATGAAGTATCCACCCGTTTGTCTTCCTTCTTCTTGATTTTCTTGTGTTTTGCTTTTTTTTTTTTTTCTGAGACAAGGTTTCTTTGAATAGCACTGGCTGTCCTGGAATTTACTTTGTAGACCAGGTTGGCCTCAAACTCAGAAATCCACCTGCCTCTGCCTCCCCAGTGCTGGGATTAAATTCATGGGCCACCACACCAGGCTGTGTTTTGCAAATTGTATTTTGGGTATTCTAGGTTTCTGGGCTAATATCCCCCACTTCACAGTGAGTGCATATCAAGTGACTTCTTTTGTGATTGGGTTACCTCACTCAGGTTGATATCCACCAGATACATCCATTTGCCCAAGAATTTCATAAATTCATTGTTTTTAATAGCAGAGTAGTAATACATTGCATAAATGTACCACATTTTCTGTATCCATTCCTCTGTTGAGGGACATATGGGTTCTTTCCTGCTTCTGGCTATTACAAGTAGGGCTGCTATGAACATAATGGAGCATGTGTCCTTATTACCAGTTGGAACATCTTCTGGGCATATGCCCAGGTAATAAAGTTGGTGACACTCCCCATAAGCAGAGAGAGAGAGAGAGAGAGAGAGAGAGAGAGAGAGAGAATATAGGCACAAGAGAGAGAGAGAGAGAATATAGGCACAAGAGAGAGAGAGAGAATATAGGCACACACACATATATGTATATATACCCGTACATATACACATACATATCAAGATATTAAGACATATTTGGGATACTCTTCTATGGTATGGTCACAAGAACAAAATATGAATAAAGACATGACCCACTCAAGACTGTGATAAAGACATTGAGCTGAATACTTATACTAGCATCTCATTACTTTGACCATTTCTTGGAGTGGTTTTGTTTTGCTTTTGTTTTGTCTTTTTAAAAATTAATGATTTTATTTATTTACATTTCAAATGTTGTCCCCCTTCCTGGTCTCCCTTCTGCAAACCTCCCACCCCAGCTCCTTTGCCTCTAAGAGGATGCTTCCTCCCCCTACTCTCGGCTCACCCCTCTAGCATCCCTCTTCTCTGAATCAACAAGCCTCCACAGGACAAAGCACTTCCCCTCCCATTGATGTCAAATAAGGTAGTCCTCTGCTAGATATGTAGCAGGAGTCATGGACCCACCCATATATAGTCTTTGGTTTGTGGTTTAGTCTCTGGAAGCTCTGTGGCATCTGGTTAGTTGATATTGTTGTTCTTCCTATGGGGTTGCAATCCCTTCAGCTCCTTCAGTCCATCCCCTAACTCTTCCATTGAGGTCCCCAGTCTCAGTTCAATTGTTGGCTGTGAGTATCTGCATCTGTCTTAGTCAGGTGCTAGCAGAACTTCTCAGAGGATAGCCATACTGGGCTCCTGTCTGCAAGTACTTCTTGGGCATCAGCAATAATGTAGGGGTTTGGTGTATGTGGATGGGATGGATCCCAAGGTGGAGCAGTGACTGGATGGCCTTTCCTTCAGTCTCCTCTCAATTTTTTTGTCCCTGTGTTTCCTTTAGACAGGAACAATTCTGAGTTAAAAATTTTGAGATGGGTGGTTGGCCCCATCCTTTCACTGGGGGCCATGTCTACCAACTGGAGGTGGTCTCTTCAGCTTCTATCCCTCCCATGCTATTGTGTATTTTGGCAAATGTCATCCCCATTGGGTCCTGGGAGCCCTTCACATCCCTGGCATCTGGGACTTTCTAGTGGTCCTCACCACTGCTAGTTATATCTATTCATTCTCCTGGGAGTTCGACTCCAGAAAACCAAACAACCTAATTTAAAAATGGGGTACAGAGCTAAACAAAGAATTCTCAACTGAGGAATCTCGAATGTCTGAGATGCATCTAAAGAATGTTTAACATCCTTAGTCATCAGGGAAATGCAAATCAAAATGACCCCGAGACTCTACCTTACACCAATCAGAATGGCTATGATTAAAAACTCAGGGGACAGCAGATTCTGGCAAGGATGTGGAGAAACAGGAACACTCACCCACTGCTGGTGGGATTGCAAGCTGGTACCAGCACTGTGGAATTCAATCTGGTGGCTCCTCAGAAAGTTGGAAATAGTTCTACCTGAAGACCCAGCTATAACTACCACTCCTGGGCATATAGACAAAAGATGCTCCAACATATAACAAGGACATGTGCACCACCATGTTCATAGCAACCTTATTTATAATAACCAGAAGCTGGACTCAATCCAGATGTCCCTCAATGGAAAATGGATACAGAAAATGTGGTACATTAACACAATGGAATAGCTCAGCTATTAAAAATGATGAGTTAAAAATTTTTGTAGGCAAATGGTTGGAACTAGAAAATACTATACTGAGTAAGATAACCCGGATCCAAAAGGAAATACATGGTATGTACTCACTGATAAGTAGATATTAGCCCAAACGCTCAGAATACCCAAGATACAACTCACAGACCACGGGAAGCTTAGGGAGAGGAAGGCCAATGTGTGGATGCTTTAATCCCTCTTAGAAGGGAAACAAAATATCAAGGGAGGCAGAGGAAGGGAGAGACAAGGATGGGAGAGGAGAGGGGAAGGGAACAAAGGTGGGAGCAGGGCTAAGAACAGGAAGAGACAGGAGAGAAGTCCTGGCGTGGTTTTTATATACCGAGTTTTCATGAAAACACTGTTTAAGCTTCATTTCAGAGTTGTGGGATTTTGTGACTTTAATTTTGTTGCATTATTTTTATGAAACTCATTTTTTTGCATCTTTTGTCACTGTTCGAAAGCAGTCCCTGACAGTTAAATAGTTTCAGAAGAACATATGGAAGAAAGGGCTTCTTTTTTTTTCTCTCTCTTTTTTTTTATTAGATATTTTCTTCATTTACATTTCAAGTGCTATCCCATAAGTCCCCTATACCCTCCCCCTGCCCTGCTCTCCTACCCACCCACTCCCACTTCTTGGCCCTAGCATTCCCCTGTACTGGGGCATATAAAGATTGCTAGACCAAGGGGCCTCTCTTCCCAATAATGGCCAACTAGGCCATCTTCTAATACATATGCAGCTAGAGACACGCACTCTGGGGGTTCTGATTAGTTCATATTGTTGTTCCACCTATAGGGTTGCAGACTCCTTCAGCTCTTGGGTACTCTCTCTAGCTACTACATTGGGGACCCTGTGTTCCACCCTATAGATGACTGTGAGCATCTACTTCTGTATTTGTCAGAGACTATCAAAGCCTCACAGGAGACAGCTATATCAGGGTCCTTTCAGCAAAATCCTGCTGGTGTATGCAATAGTGTCTACATTTGGTGGCTGATTATGTGAAAGACCACCCAGGTGGGGCAGTCTCTGGATGGTCCATCCTTTCATCTTAGCTCCAAACTTTGTCTCTGCAGCTCCTTCCATGGATATTTTATTGCCTATTCTAGGCAGGAATGAAGTATCTAAACCTTGGTCTTCCTTCTTCTTGATTTTCTTGTGTTTTGGAAATTGTATCTTGGATATTCTAGGTTTCTGGGCTAATATCCACTTATTCATTGTTTTTAATAGCTGAGTTGTACTCCGTTGTGTAAATGTACCACATTTTATGTATCCATTCCTCTGTTGAGGGACATATGGGTTCTTTCCAGCTTCTGACTATTATAAATAGGGCTGCTATGAACATAGTGAAGCATGTGTCCTTATTACCAGTTGGAACATCTTCTGGGTATATTGCTGGATCAATTGGTAGTACTATGTCCAGTTTTCTGAGGAACCGCCAGATTGATTTCCAGATTGGCAGGATTAATATAGTCAAAATGGCTATCCTGCCGAAAGCAATCTACAGATTCAATGCAATCCCCATCAAAATTCCAACTCAATTCTTCACTGAGATAGAAAGGGCAATTTTCAAATTCATCTGGAATAACAAAAAACCTAGGATATCAAAAACTATCGTCAACAATAAAAGAACCTCTGGTGGAATCACCATGCCTGACCTCAAGCTGTACTACAGAGCAACTGTGATAAAAAAAAACTGCATGGTACTGGTACAGCGACAGAAAGGTAGATCAATGGAATAGAATTGAAGACCCAGAAATGAACCCACACACCTTTGGTCACCTTATCTTTGACAAGAGAGCTAAAACCATGCAGTGGAAAAAAGACAGGATTTTCAACAAATGGTGCTGACACAACTGGCAGTCAACATGCAGAAGAATGCGAATTGATCCATTCTTATTTCCTTGTACAAAGTTCAAGGTTAAGTGGATCAAAGACCTCCACATAAAAACAGAGACACTGAAATTTATAGAGGAGAAAGTGGGAAAAACCCTCGAAGATATGGGCACAGGGGAAAAATTACTAAACAGAACACCAATGGCCTGTGCTATAAGATCAAAAATCGACAAATGGGACCTTATAAAATTGCAAAGCTTCTGTAGGACAAAAGATAGTGTCATTAAGAGAAAAAGGACACCAACAGATTGGGAAAGAATTTTTACCAATCCTAAATCTGATAGGGGGCTAATATCCAATATTTACAAAGAGCTCAAGAAGCTGAACTCAAGAAAGGGCTTCTTAAGGAACCAGCTCATGCAGCTAGAATTTTTACTGGGGCAAGAAAAAAACAAAAACAAATACAAAAACACCCCCCCAAAAAAACACAGAGAGCCCCTCACTCTGCTTTTCTCTTGCATGATTGTTGTTTATAGGCTTTCTAATTCAACTGCCAATGGTAAAAGCCCTTACATAAGTTACCCTCAGAGCTGAACATAAACTCAAGTTTTAAATATGTACCTCTTACCCAGAAGCCCTTCCAAATTATGGAGTATTAAGGCTTTTTCATCCTAACCATACTCAGGCAAAGAGAGGCATTTATTTCCCATGTTTTCCCAATTTTCACCCAAATTATTCATTTTCACGTCCCCAAAGGGCATTTGGCAACAGAGAGACACAATGTTTGTTCACATTAACCCATTTTAAAAACACTTAAGGAAACAACGTGAAGTCGCCTAATCCCCATAATAGTGCTACCAACTAATGACAACTCTCCAGGCTCTGGTGTTAAAGGGGGAAACATTTGGTTCATTTTGTGAGGAAAACAAGCCAAGCATCACCTCTTATTTCTTAAAGGGAACAAGGTCTGATGATAAGGATGGTTTGCTAAAGAAGAAGAAAATGCAACTGTGAGAATGCTCAATGACTATATTTCTTGATTGGAAAGTTGGGCATACTTTCCTGATTATGAACAGTCTCCCTTAGGCTAAAACAAATAATTTTATTTAAAATTTTTAATTAAATATAGTTCATCCAACTCTTCCTATATTAGTGGAAGGCTTACCCCCTAATCATGATACAGGTTTTCATGGGATGGATGGGTTCTGATATAAAATAATGCCTTGCAACCCTTTGTCCTCAGACAGGAGACTTGAACACTTGACACCCTCAAGACTCCTGTGAGACACTGTCAGTATGTAAAGGTAGGACCAGAGCCTCAGCTCAGCCACTGGCTGGGATCCTTGTCATCCTTTCTCACTTCAAGAACCAGAGCAGTCGCCCAAATAGCAAAACTCACTGCATCTTCATCTCCAATTCAAGGGTACCCAACCCCTGAAGGGGCTACTAAGAGAACATATTCTAAGCTTGCTTGGTTAGTGTTTGGTAAGAAGTACACAGTAGCTAAATGGGAGCCCATCTTATTTATTTCAGAAGACCTGTGAAACCCAGAGTGCTCTGTAGAGACAGCCTCAGTTTCTCTCTACAGACATCTCTCCATTTGGCTCACAAGAAGGACGTAATATCCGAAGAGTCCATGAGCCTTCCCATCCTACTCTCTTCCTTACTGACTCAAAAGTCTCAAATCATCCAACAATAACCATTTGGTTTCCAGGCAGATGAGAGGAAAATGACTTTACTTAGCGTCCTCGTTAAATGAGAATTACTAGAATGATCACAGACTTTTAAACATAAGCCCTTCAACAAGCCAGTTTTTGACAACCCCAAAGCCCTTCACTGTTATCATCACAAGGTTCTTTGTTTGGTTCAGGGTTTTTTGTTGTTCTTTGGTGTGTGTGTGTGTATGTGTGTGTGTGTGTGTCCTAAATCTTTGGGCAGTGATGCATGATGTGTTGAATTTAAAATCATCTGGACCATCAACAATCTAATAATCATAAAATACCTATAAAGTGGTGTTTGTGTGGGTTTGAAGATTATTCATGGTGGCCAAGTAAATTATAGAAGTGCCACAATGTTGGGCAGCAAAGTCTGGACAGCCAATCAGCTGGGCCAGCCTGGGCAGAGCTATATGGGAAACATAGTCTCATTCTTTCTAGATGAAGCAGACCTGATGATCATTTTCAGTCTCCTGGCAAGAGATGGATGCATCAGGCGCTCCAGGAAATCAAATGCTCAGCCCCTGATCATATCTAGTGTGTTACCTAAGTTCCCGTTGGGAACATTTGGGGGCATAGGCTACACTTGGACAATGAAGGTAGCAGATTAAGGGAGAAAGTCAATCACTTAAGTGAGTTTTTCTTGGAGGGATTTTGAAAAGATCACAGAAGTGAAACATTACTATGTAAATGTGATGGTCCCAATCCCAACTCTCCAGACTGAGCCCTGTCATGCTGCCTTCTGCCTCCTAACTTGCTCTGAGCAAGATTGCTAGGGTCCCCAAAGTGCCCTAGTATCCCCCTGATATTCCTGTTCTCATCAGAAAGCTGTTGTCTCCTAGAGTCTGGCAGAGGCATGAGAGCAAATGATTGCCCAGCAATGTTTAGACGCTGACAGTCCCAGCCAACACTGCTCTGCTATGTGAATTTTAAAAGATAACTCCCTTAAATGAAATAAATCTGTAATTGCTAGAAATTTTAGTCGGCGTGAAAATGGAAAATCAGCTCTGAGGTAAAGCTTCCCGGGGTAGTTTTTCTGGCTGTTGCTGTCACTTTCACAGCTTCGCCCATGTTTCCCCATCTCCCTAGGAAATCCTTCGATTATCCATCTTCCTCTACTGAGAGCCCATCATATCCTCCTTACTGCTTCCAGAACTCAAATACAGCAGTCAATCAAATCGAGGTCTCTAAACTTGGAGAGCAGCAGACACAGACCAAACTAATATAAGTAACATACGTACGGACCAAAGTAATATAAGTAACATACGTACGGTGTGAGAAGACAACAGGTGCTCCTAGAAAACAGAAAACAGCAGGGGTGCTACACGGGTGTACATAATAGACAACTAACAGCAGAAATCAGCAAGGCTGTGGGGAGGCATGAATATAAAGGAGCCTGTCTATAAAGAAAGGGTCACAACAGTACTGGTGTGTTAGGGAAACTGCAAGGCTATCTGGATGGAGTAGAAAGAACAGAAAAGGTGGTGAAGCCATTTGAGCTGGTTGGGTTTTTTTTTTGTTTTTTTTTTTTTTCGCTTTTGTTTTGTTTTGTCAACTTGACATAAGCCAGGATCATCTGAGAAGAGGAACCACCAACTTAGGAGGTGCCTCCATCAATTTGCCCTGTCGGCAAGGCTATGGGGCCTTTCCTCAATCAATGATTTATGTTGGGGGGTGGGGGGTGGGCAGACCACTGCAGGTTATGCCATTCCTGAAAAGCAGCATTCCTCCAGTGGCCTCTTCTTCAGTGCCTACTTCCAGATTCCTACCTTGACTTTCCTCAGTAATGGACAGTAATTGGGATGTGTAAACCAAATAAACTCTTACCTCCCCAAGGTGCCTTTAATCATGGTACTTTTCACAGAACACACAGCGATAGAAAGCAGATTAAGACACTACTTAAGTGTATTTCAGCTACTCTCCCAGACTTCTACCACAAGGTGTGGGGTGGGGTTATTCAGCAGAATATAGAAGTAGGACAAAGGAGACCCATGATTCAATTTGCACAGACTTAGTTTTAGAACTAGTTTTAGCTAGTTTTAATGGTGTCCACCTATAAATTCCCCCAGGCTGAGGCAAAAGGATCACAAATTCTAGCTAGACTATAGAGCTTAACTCTGTGTTGGAGGGGGGCGGAAATAAGTATAGGCCAGGGACTGATTACATTTTCCCAAGGTCAGTACAAAGTCACAGCTTCATATTGACATAAGGAAAGGAGGTATGGAAATCACTGAACCTACACTCCCATCGTGCTGTTTTCTGAGAAAGGTGGACAGTGTGTTTGAAGAAGTCATGGTATTTGCGTGCTTAGATTCCAATCCTCTTCTTGATGGACTTTGATCAAACAGGTCCTTTGAAGGCTCACTGTACGGATATCAGCATCTTATCAGTAGCAAACCCAAGGGCAGGGAATGAGTACAGACCCTTCGCCTCTGCAGTCCTCAACACAGAAGGCAGGTGGAGAGAAAGTTCTCTGGCCCAGTCACTGTTAAAAAATTAATCACTGCTGTGCAGCTGAGGGCTGCAAGGTGATTTCGTAAAACATTAAGTTTATAAATCAAATATCTGCTTGTGTACCCATGTGTTCATTCCAGACCAGATGTCTCTAAGGTTGACATTTTGGGATCATCCTAACTTTAATATATTCTCTCTTTGATTAAAAGCTTCAGTGACCTCTGGACACACTCAGAAAATAGATCTGAAAGACCTTTCTCTTTTAATACCTGGGAAGTTATTTTTTGTGCACAGTAAGAGAATCATAAGATAGATAAAGGCTGACTTCCATGGAAGACTTGTGGGACAATTAATCACATGGTTGCTGAAATCCTAAGACTCACTGAAAAAGGATATATTCAAGGAATCCAAGTTTGAGGAAATTAGCATAAACAAGCTGTGGGACTCATTCATTCCATAATATTTACATTATTACTGCACACCATGTCCTTTTTATATGTGTATGAACACAAGGGTTTTTTGTTTTGTTTTTTTTTAATGTGTCCATGGTACTTCACAAGTGTCAGCATCAAATAGCCAGCATTGTCTTAGCTGCTGTGGCCAATGAAGACTGTGAAAGTGTAGCCATGGGCAAAGTACCCTCCCCTGAATGGAGCAGCAATGGGAACACTGGGGGCATCTTTTCTAAGACAAACATAAACTGATTCCTGAAACCAGGAGAGTCTTACAAGGAAGGAGCCTAATATACCATTGTTCAAAATGAGAAGGCAACGAACCATCTAAAAGGGGAGACAGAGAAGTTTAAAGCTAAAAGGTGATCTCTTATCATGTTGAGTATCATCCAAATGCTATGTGAGAATGAACTTTAATATTTTTAAAGAGACATTGTGACTTGACATGCCAGGATGGGGTGGTACTCAAGGAGGGCTTCCCCTTCTCTAAGGGGAAGGAGGAATATGTGAGGATGGGACTGGAACGAGAGGGGCGCTATGATTGCCATCAGGATATAAAGTGAATGAATGAATTAATGAAAAATGCTGATATTGAAAACTTTGGAGCTGGAGTGGGGAGACGCCTGACCATTAAGCTCCATGGAGTGATAGGCATGTGATCTCCTTTCTCTCAACACAGTACTGCATCATTCTGCTTAGCATTTCTTGGCTGATCTTTTCAGCAATTTGCTACTTCAAGTCTACTTACCTGTCAATCTCTCGTAAATTCCTTTCACACAGTTGATACGGGTGCTCCGCAGTCCTCTCTAAATGCGTTGAATCGTTGTTGTGATTTTGAAAGGCTGCCAACCTAGAGGGACAGCCGAGAATGCTGCTCCCCACCCAGTCCATAATGTCCTTCTCTTCCTCAGTCAGACACTACCGTTTGCAGTTTGTGGAGTCTGGAGTCACTGCCGGCCTGGAGTCATTAGTTGTCTACAGTACACTCCTGCTGATGGATTGTTTTCTTGTCTCGTGCTTTGGTTTGCCTTTTATATTATCGGATTTTCCAACGCATTGAATGATGAATTGTTAAACATCTCCAAGCTTCATTAGAAACAACTTCTATAAGCTCACACGTCCTCTTGTCACATTGAAAGGCAGCCAAATGACATAAGAAATATCAGGATCTATGGATTTAACTGGCAGGCAATGTGGCAGTGCAGGAAGATACAAATATGTTCCAATCCCAATACCACCATGTAACATCCATGGACAAGTTACTTAACTTCTGTGAACTTCATTTCCGTGGTCTGAAAACTGGACACAAGCACCTCGTATATGTTATAACCTGAAGAGACAATATATAACGGGTACCTAGAATGTGTAAGTACATTGTAACTACTAGTAGTAGTAATTAATATTAATCACCTTTTACAATTTTGATTCTTTTTTTGATATTATAAGCTTCATTATAAAATCTTGCAAATGAACTATTTTTATTTTATTATTAACTATTGACAGAACAAAATTGCTTGAAATTCTATGAGTATGCAGTTTGCAAGATGTGAGGGGCTTTGAGGGCTTTGACATGGATCCAAGGAGTCATGAAAGGCACTGTGGCTGCCTTTACAGATGGACTCCCACCCAAAATCACAGCCATTCCTAAAAGAAAAAAGCCCAGGCAAGAAGACCTCTCAGATAATACCCTGGGTCCTGAGAGAAGTCTCTGCCCCTGTAACTGGTTTGTTGGCTTTTGTCTTCTCAGAAGGGAGGAGTTCAGTCTAGAGACATGGACCTTTATTTAGCAGAGACTCCAAAGAGAGGCTGGAATGAGGAAAGTGGCAGAAAAAAAGTGACCTTGTATTCATCCAAATCACGGTAAACCGGGTCTCTCTTTTGGGTTGCTTCTTGTCATTCTCTTCTAGAAAAGGTCACAGTGGGGCGTGTTGGTGACCACCTGGGATATAATGAAATGTTGGTATTTTGAAGGTGCACAGACTTCATCAGTACACAAGTGAGGAAAAATGCCCTGACCCCTGAGCTTTGATATATGGGGAACTATGTGCCTGCAGCTTCAAGCACATTTAACTATGATGGGTATCCTGATCACCTAGAGATGTAATCATCGAGACATGGATGTAATGTTCTCAGGTACCTCATGTCTATTGAGACTCCTGAAGATTCCATAATTGATCTCATGGCTGTCAGTTAAGACACTTTGTAATCTTTGTAAATGGAGGTTACAATTAATTTGTCAGGCAGTGCAAACAGGAGCTAGCTTTGGGCTGACTCCTAGATGCTCTCCCAGCTCAACTTTGTCTGCCTTCTACCTAACACAAGTGCACCGATCTGGAAGCCAGAGATGTCTAATGGATTCTGCAGTGTGAAGACCACGGTGCTTCCTCAGCCTCTCTTCTTGACACTCACCACTGTACTCACTAGCTACTTCTCTGCCCACTAGTGTCTCCAGGAGGACAAGCAGAAATCAGTAAAGCGATAGAGAAGAGCTATGGCACCATACCCCTTTCTAATTTCCATTAGACTAGTCCTGACCCATCGTGTATACATGCACAATACTTTGCTATAACAAAGGATGCTAATTAGCTGATGGGAATTTTTGTAACCTAATTCATCAGCAGTGCAACTATTACAAGTGAATGGGTGGGCAGGTTCAGCCAAGCAGCAACTGGCCCATTTCTTCCTCTGTTCAATTACATCCCTAGAATGTTCCTGTTGAAGAAAAAGCTGGTTGAGTAATTAATCCTTCTCTATCTAAACACGAGTTTTCGGAGCCTGAATGATGTGAAGTGGAACTGTTGCACTCACAGATGTCAAGGAAGCTGAAACAGAAGGCTGTATGCTTTACACGTTAATACCATAGAACGGAATTGCTTTTCATTTAAATTATCTTAGGTTTCAAAGTCTGTTTAAGATGAAAAACATTTAATATGAAAAAGCCAAACTAAAGCTGCCTTTTCTCATACAAGTGCCTGGTCCTTTGATGTCAAGAACATTATTTACCTTCCTGTATTTACAGGACAGATCACAAAATTTTGATAAAGAGAGGTAGCTAATAATGCACACACACACACACACACACACACACACACACACACACACACACAAACACAAAGATTATATATCAATATAAAGCAAAGAAAGCAAGACTCTAGACTGTATAGTGACAAATATGAGTGATGACTTTCAGGTCTCCTTACATGACTCTAAACCCCCTACTCCCCCCCACCCCCCAATGAACTAATGTCAACCTCAAATGCTCTAGGATTTCCCTTAAAGAAGCAGCATGCTGGAGTGGAAATGCTTTATATTCCCATGGTCTACTGTTCAAATCCTGTCACACCAACTGGTTGACTTTGGAAAAGTTACCTAAGAGAACTATTCCTTGATCCATAAACTGTATACAATAACACCTGTGAGGGGGTGAGTAAATTCATGTTGGAGTAAGCCTTTGCTTTCATGCTGTTCCAGAACAAACCTGCAATGAGATGTTTCTTGCATTGAATCAAGGGTTTGCCTAATGTGATAATTAAGAGTATGGTGTGGAACCAAACATCCCTATACCAACTTTTTGCTAAATAGTGTAGTATTTATTATATTTTATTCACAGCATAGATTTTTCAAACCTTTGTTTTCTTACCAAAACTTCTGATAGTTGTTTAAGATTCAATCAAATGATGCAAAGTGCTTAGCAGAGCTTCTGTTTGCTTCTGACTATAAGCAGCAACCAAAAAGGAAAACAAACATAAAACCAAAAACAATGAAACAACAAAACACCTGTGCAAACACTCAGAATGCATTAAATCAGTGACTTTTGAATTGATTGACAGAAGCAAATAGCGCTGACATTGTTACTTAACTCACGTCATCAAGGGAGAAGTGCGTGAAATCAATCAATAGTGACTAGAATTGTCTGCAGCCCTATAGGAGGAACAACAATATGAACTAACCAGTACCCCCAGAGCTTGTGTCTCTAGCTGCATATGTAGCAGAGGATGGCCTAGTCAGCAATCAATGGGAGGCCCTTGGTCTTGTGAAGATTATATGCCCTAGTACAGGGGAATGCCAGGAAGCAGGAGTGAGTGGGTTGGAGAGCAGAGCGGAGGGGTGGGGGATAGGGAACTTTCAGAGAGGAAACTATGAAAGGGTATAACATTTGAAATGTAAATGAAGAAAATATCTAAGAAAAAAAAAGAATTGTCCTACATACACTGTTGAATGGGAAAATAAAGAATGTGGGTTCTGAATTCACACTTTCCAAATAATATGAACAGGACTAGCATCTTAGTACCTCAATTTTATATTTCTTTTTAATCTTCTATTACATTATCACTAACTTATTTCCACTTTTAAAATATCCAATATTTAAAAAAAACAATAGAAGACAGGCTCATACAAATTCTGCCTGAGTGCACTCTACCTGGTTATAATTGGATTGATTTTGAACTATATGTCACTTAACCCATCATAACGCTGCTATCATAAGTGTAGAAAACTAAACTGTCTGTTTGGATCCAGAGCCTTTTGAAAGAAGGATGCTGTCCTACTTCTCCCAGATTTTTGTCCTGTTAGTTTACTGAACACTCTGCTAGAATCTCAGGTTACTTTCTACAATAATTTTCCTCTGCGATACACATCTTTATTCCTCAAGCCAGTATTCTAATGATGGATATAAGTGCTATCCCTGTAATTGTCACTGGCCTTTCATTATTCAGTAATAAACCCAATAATAAAAGACTGTAAGCTTAGATAACATTGTTTGCCCTTCAATGAATTATGAGTTATGGGCTCAATAAGTCTCTTCAGCTAATGATGTTTGTTTTAAAGCCAATAATTCCTGCAGGGAGCATTTTTTACATGGATTACTTTCATGTTGCTGTGAGCACAAATTTTGAAAAAGAACTCAAGGGAAGATTAATTTTGGAGCATAGCTTCAATACATCGTGGTGGAGTAGTAACTGAAGCAGTATTATGTGACTGTTAGCATCATGGTGGACCAGAAAGCAGAGTGTGCGCTGCAACCCAGGGCTGGACAGATAATCTGACAAAGCCCTAGCCTTAGGATGTAGTTTTTGCTACTTGGGTTAGAGCTCATCTCTCAAAGGTTTCACAACATACCCAAATGACAAATTGGGGACCATACATACCTCACAACATGAATCTGTGAGGGGCATTTCAGATTCAACTTGCAACCTTTGGTGTACCTTTCTTGGTTGCATGAACCTTATTCACATGAGTATTCATAACTAAATTAGCATTCATTTGTTTTGCATAATATTCAGTGGTGTATAATCTAACTGTTCAGATTGTATTTGCACTACTTTTAGATTCTCATCCTAGTTACAGATAGGCTTAGTATACAAGGAAAAAAATAGATAAACAGACACCATTATTGCTTGATTATACAATTTCTTTGTACCAAAATTGCATCTAGGAAAGAACCGGGTTATTTTGGAGACAAACACTGTTGCCTAATATTTTTGGCTTGTCCATTCCTGTGGGTTGGGTAAGCATTTTCTGAATGAGGTTTTGAACACAAGATGATAATGTGTCTAGCGGGTTGAATAAGTGAATCATTTAATCATGCTATAAATATATACACTTATCCATTTATACTACACAACTTAAACATTAATATAAATAGAATATTATAATAATTGTAATCATTCCAGGTAGGATACATCTCAAGCTGGAAAAACCTAGAAATGATTTTTAAAATATTCAGGAAATCCTCTTAAAATAAAACTCATTATCCTGCTTTTCTTTTTTAGCTCCTACCAATAGACAATGGAAAAATCCTACTTAAATTTGTATGTGACCAGTGTTTTCTTTATCTTATTTTTGTTTGAAAGTGAAATTATATTTAAGGTGTACATTTTTATATACATTGTATACTGATAATCACAATAAAGAAAACCTATACACCTGACTCTTCAAATACTTCACATATTTCTAAGTGTAGTGAGAAGAGTTAGTATCTACTTCAGTGAATTCCAACCATATACAGTCAATTTTATGGCAGATCTAAAATCCATGACCCTTCTGCCTTTGCCTCTCATGAATGTTATCTTACAAGTATGTACATGTACTATATGAGCGCCTTGTGCATGTAGATGGCAGAAGAGTTGGTTGGATCCCCTGGAAACTGAGACATGGATGGTGTGAGCGACCATGTGGGTGCTGGGAACGGAACCCAGGAGCATCAATTACTCTTAAACAATTAATCATCTCGCTAGATATTCCCTATATATTTTGAATGTTATTTTATCAGATACATGGTCTTTAAATACTGTCATACAATCTATAAGTGCCCTTGCCATTTGTTGCCTCTTTCATTTTCTGTGTATAAACCTTTTAGTTTGATGTAGATAAATTTGCTTATTTCTGCTTTCTCTCTCTCTCTCTCTCTCTCTCTCTCTCTCTCTCTCTGTGTGTGTGTGTGTGTGTGTGTGTGTGTGTGTGTCTGTATGTGTGTGTGTGTCAGCTGAGGAGGGAGGTAGCTGGGCATTGCATTCAACTATGTGTCAAGATTAACATTAATGCCAGAGATGTCCCATTTTACTCTGTTTTTACAGTTTCATGACTTCAATTTTAAGTCTTAACCGATAGAGATCTGATTGTATGTAACATAGGAAAAGGATCCAGTTTGTTGAAGAATATTTGATCATACTGCAAATCCCAAGATTGTAATTTTTACTGGAAAAACTTGTTTCTATTTATGGTATGACTCTGATCTAGGTTTTTTTTTTTTTTATCCAAGAGCTTTCTGCTTATTGTAAACAGGATTAAATAAAGCCAACCACAGGTCAAGAGGTGGACCACTCATCCAGGGAGTGAGCATAAAGAAATGTAGAGAATATTTACTATTAATTCATATTTTATCCTTAGTAGCCATAATGGTTTTTTGTGTCAAATATGAAAAGTGTATTACTATAAGCCTTAGAAAGAGTTATAAATAAAACTAAGAAAAATACTTACAGACAGAGGAATTTTTCTTTTGTTATAGACCATTTAATCATCTTAAAGGTACGGCAGTTGGTACTTTTGAACAACCAACATGTGTCATGTCCTGCTTATGCACAACTTGTGTAGTCTGTGACTGTTCTTGATAATATCTTTTAAATTTTCTCAGAAGCATTCTTTATTTTATGTTCTTTTTTTTGAGATTAGAGGAATGTTAATCTGTTTTGCATTTCTGTAACAAGTCATGTCTCCATAAATTTATGGCTATATTAGCCAGGTATGGCTTTAGTTTTCCTATTTTTCTTTCTGGCCTTATATACTTGACCCACCCTGTACTTTGCTTCACCGGAGGTAATGTTCCAGTCCCTGAGAGCTGAATGTTTACCTCCTGTAGAAGCTAATCTAGATGACCGATTTTGGTGAGATTATGCTTCCATCTGCTCCCATGCCTGCTAAACTTTCAATTTCAAGGCTTTGTATTTGTAGCTTTGGCCTCTGATCACTCATAGCAGTTTTCAAAATTCTTGTTTTCTAACCTCTCTTTATTTATTTATTTTTTACTGAAGCTGTTCTGTCCTTGATTGCATCCAGAGAAACATTGTTCTTGACAATGGGCCTTAAATATTTTAATTGCTCTGTGGCTGAATTTCTCCTACACTGATAGGGGATGATTGAATACAAATTGATACCTGGGCCTGTAGGAGGCCTTTTAGGGCATTTCCTGATGGCAAAGGATTACCTTCCCTGCCCCTTGTTGTTCTGCATTCATTAGTCCAATGCTGGCCTTTGCCACATCTTCTGCATATTCCAGAATGCTGGGGGTCTTCTTTTTAGATTGTCTCCAGAAAAAAACAAAAAACATTCATTTCCAGGAATACCTTGCCTACAATCCCTTTTCATATATATACATATATACATATAAATCATTTTATTCACTTCATATAATATCCGTTTTCCTGGCTACCCCTCCACAAACCCCTACCCCATCTTCCCCCCTCTCCTTTGCATCTATGAGGGCACTCCTCCACCCACTCACCCACTCCAGCCTCAACCCTCTAACATCCCCCTAAACTGGGGCATCAAGCCTCCTCCCCTGCTATTGATGTCAGATAAGGCAATCATCTGCTACATATGTATCTGGAGTCATGGCTCCCTCCAGACTCTTTGGTTGGTGGTTTAGTCCCTAGGAGCTTTGTAGGGGATGGGAGGGTGGGGGGATGAGGAGGGTTCTGGTTAGTTAATATTGTTCTTTCTATTGTGTTGCAATCCCCTTCAGCTCCTTCAGTCCTTTTCCTAGCTCTTCTCTTGGAGTCCCTGGGCTCCGTCTGATGGTTTGCTGTGAGTATCTGTATCTAAACCTCTCAGGAGAGGGTATATCAGAATCCTGTCAGCAAGTACGTCTTGGCATCAGCAATAGTGTGGGGGTTTGGTGCTTGCAAATGGGATGGATAGCTAGATGGGATGGTCTTTAGATGGTCTTTCCTTCAGTCTCTGCTCCTTTTTATTCCCCCCGCCCCCTGGCTTTCCTTTGGACAGGAACATTTCTAGGTTAAAATTTTTGATATGGGTAGGTGGCCCTATCCCTCAACTGGGGGCTGTGCATATCTACTGGAGGTGGTCTCTATAGGCTGTATCTCCCCTTTGTTGGGCATTTTGATTAAGGTCATTACCATTGGCTCTTGGGAGCCTCTCCCTTCTCTGGAGTCTGGAACTTTCTAGTGGCTACCCCTATTTCCCCATCCCCAACTGTTACATTCTTCTATTTAATTTTCTGACCCTCTGTACTTCTCTCCTGTCCCTTCCAATACTTGTTCCTCTACCCTTTCCTTCCTCTTCCTCTCCCTCCAAGGTCCTTCCCTCCTCCACTTCCTGTGATTATTTTGTTCTTCCTTTTAAGTGGGTCTGAAGCATCCACACTTTGATCTTCCTTCTTCTTAATTGCCATATGGTTCTGAGTTCTGTTGTGGGTATTCTGAGCTTTGGGGCTAATATCCACTTATCAGTGAGTACATGCCATGTGTGTTCTTTTGTGTCTGGGTTATCTCGCTCAGGATGATATTTTCTAGTTCCATCCATTTGCCTGCAAATTTTATGAAGTTATTGTTTTTAATAACTGAGTAGTACTCCATTGTGTAAATGTACTACATTTTCTGAATCCATTTTTCTGTTGAGGGACATCTGGTTTTTTGTTTGTTTGTTTTTTTGCCAGCTTCTGGCTATTATAAATAAAGCAGTTATAAAGATAGTGGATCATTTATCTTTGATATATTACTGGCTCATTCAAATGTAGATCTACCTTAGGAAAAATGTTTGGTAATTATAATTTGCTCCTGAAAACATACAAAGAGGAGATTCTATCAACTATCTAGGATATGACATAGGTTTACAGAAAGTTCCCCAATAGAAAGTACAAATCAGGAAAGATCAATTACAAACCCATAATGATTTTCAAAAACTGCTGGTTTATATTAACTGGCTATGGTCCATAATTGGATTAACTACTCAAGAGAAAAGTAATGTATTCAAAACTTATAAGGTAATAAGGGCTTAAATAGTTCAAGAAAATTACTAGCTGAGGTTGAGAGAAACTTGGTTTTGATGGAAAATGAATTACAGGATGTACATGTGGTTCATTTGGATCCAAAATTGGATTGTGTTTTTTTTTCCCCTATAGTCATTCTCCCACAGGAGTTCTTACGCACAGAGAAGATAATAAAAATAGATATTTTTAGCACACAGAGTAAAAACTTAAAAGATCTATGTAGAAAAAGTTTTTGAATTGATTCTGAAATGAAAACGAGACTTTGTCAATTAGCAGGAATAGATCCACAGAGATAGGCAGATTTCTGAGTTCGAGGCCAGCCTAGTCTACAAAGCAAGTTCCAGAACAGCCAGGGCTATACAGAGAAACCCTGTCTCAAAAAACCAAAAAAAAAAAAAAAAAAAAAAAAAAAAAAAAAAAAAAAAAAAAAAAAAAAAAAAAAAAAAAAAAAAAAAAAAAAAAAAAAAAAAAAAAAAAAAAAAGGAATAGATCCAGCAGAAATAAATTATAGTACCTTTTACTAATGCTGAAATTGACTCATGGACAGAAAATGAATATTGGCACAAAGCTTGCAGTAATTTTTTGGTAAAGACTATAAAAAAAAATCCCCAAAGCAAGAGACTTCAGTTTATAAAAACAACTAATTGGATTCTCCCTCATATAGTAAGAAGAACATCAATTTCTGGAGCCTCTAGATTCTACACTAATGCAAATAAATCAGGACATAAGCTTTTGGGTTTTCTTTATAAATAAAAAGGACTTTTTTCTTTGTTATTAAAAACATAGTTAAGAGATTTAAAATATTTTAAGTAAGTTCAAAGAATTATTACAGTTCAAACTTATTTCCTAAATCTCTATGAATTGGAGTGATTTGGAGCTAAAATAAAATATTTGAGCAGGGCAGTGATAGCCTTTAATACCAACAGAGACAGGCAGAATTCCTTAAGTTGGTTTTTTTTTCTAAATTCTACAGTTACAATGAACAAGGTAGTGAGGGCACCTGCCTTTAATCCCATCACCCAGGAACAAAACTCAGATACAGCTCCAAATTGGTATGTTTGAACTTGAACGCTAGAGCAATCACATACTGTATTTATATATTATTCTAAAAGCTCTTTAAAGGGTAACTATAAAAGCAGCTAATTTCCAATGGAGAAAGGAACAGAGAGCACCTTTTTCAACTCCTAGAAACCATGCATGCAAGCCTGACCAATACTAAGCCAGATGATACCGAAATTACAGATATCATATTTATTGGTGAATTGGCAACTGAGGATTCCACCAGCATTTACCTGTTGGCTTCTATTGCAAATGCTTTCCAAATAGAAAGAATACATATTCTCTCTTTAAGAAACAAATTGGGACATTTTATGAGGGACATTTATTATGTGGAGAACCTTATACTCAGTCATTGCCAACCATCCTATGGTCATAAGCACACCCCTTAAAATGATGAATTGTATCCATTTGAAGACAGAGTCCTTCACATGCTTCGCCATGGGGGAAAAAAAGCATTACAGTGGGACTGATACCTATCTGAATTCCTTCATGACCAGGATATGGCAGCAAAAGTGTCTGTGCCTTCCTGCACTGACGAAATAGCTAGCTCAGTTGCCTATAATCCACATTCCTAAACTGCTTACCCTTTCCCCCAAAGAGGCACCTATTAAGCTGTGGGAACCAGCAGAATGGTCACAACATTTGGCTAATGCATGATTTACTGATGGTCATAAGTCACCGATGGAACCAAAACTAATGGAAAACAGCAGCCTATAGACAATACAGCCTACACAGCATAACTGTAGCCATTTTTGTTACATGCCTGCCAGTCACTTCATATTGTTATTGACACAGAAAAATAGCTTGACTCAGAGGAGGGTCAAGATGACCACATGCCCTGTTATGTTCTGAGGTTTGTTAATAGTAAGAAATTCTACGACCGTAAGTTCCACTTAAGACCACTTAGAAAAAAAAACGGTCACTTAGAACTCTTCGAGCCAGAAGACAAAGCTGCCTACTGGGCAGCACTTCCTGCACCTGCACAGGAGCTCATTATGCTTTTCACCTTTATAAACTGGCCCCAAGAAATATTCATGGTCGCAGTTTGGCTCCTGAGTCTAGACTGCATTCCTGATCATTCAGTCTTGGGCTATACATTCAATAAACAACCTCTGTTTAACTGAGATCAGTATCTGAGTGGTTTACACAGAGATTCTGAGACCTCCATAATCTAGTATAGTATTGAGGAAGGAACTACCAAATTGTGTAGCACTATTGGCTATAGAAAAACAAATAGGAAAGCAAACTGAAAATCTCTATCCTCTCCAATTCATGGTATGTATATGATGGTATAGTTATATAGTCAACAAGATAGAAAACCACTAATGCAGTGGTAAATGGTAACAGTATCTGGTATGAATGAAAATGGCAAAACTTGGAAATGGTATCAAATTGTATTTAGCTCATAGAGGCAAGATACACAAAAATAAATAAAAATCATAAAATAGTGGACAAACTGGGCACTGTGTTTAATTAAGACTAGATTAGGGTATAATTACATAACTTACCACCTCCCCCTCCTCCTGTCTACATCTCTTTTGTCACTGCTTTTTTGTAACCAGCTAAATTTAATGTGCTGAGTCCATTGTGTGTTGCCTGGATACAATGTTCACAAACTACAAGCTGGATAGCCAATCAGGGGGCTTGTCACTGGGGAAGCTAATTCTCCCTCTCTTAGCAGTTGCTAAATGCTTATAGCACTTTATCTATAGAGACAGCCCTGTAAGGTTTTCCATCTCTGCTGGGACATCAACTGTGTTGGAATTTTCAGGTCTTGTCTAAGTATCCATGTTGAGATTTCACCTGGAGATCTTCCTGATCATAGCTAGAAGGCACATATTCCCAGAAGGCTTCCTGGTCCTCTGCCTTCGACAATCTCTCTGTCCTCCCTTCCATGATGTTCTCTGACACTTAGGTATAGGAACTATGTTGTGGATATATCACTTGAGGGCAGAGGAACACCCCAATGAGTCACTGTCTGCATTTTAACTAATTGTGGATTTCTGCAGTGGTCACCTTCTGCTGCAGAAAGGGGCTCCTCTGACGAGAGGTGAGGGCACCTGTCTATGGACATGAGGATAAATAAATCTTTAGAATGCAGATTGGAATTATATCAGTTTAGTACAGTGGTGGTAACAGGGTTCTCTTCTAAGGTCCATGACCTCACTAGCCATGTGTAGTTGCATAGGTTTATATGCCAGGCATTCCCTCCATTCAAGTGGTCTGTGAGTCCCCTTAGAGAGCTGCTGGTTAACTCCAAGAGATAAAGTCCCGCTGCTGCGCCTTCAGAGATACCTTACCATGCTGGCCACGTGGTTCGTAGCATCAGCAGCATTGGACTGCTGACTGCTTTCCTTTGTAAGCAGCTCTCAGAGCACCTTCTGGTATCATAAATAATCTTCAAAGAGGAGGATATAGGATTGATTATAGCTCAAACTGTCTGTGTCCTTTGTATGAAGTGTGTGGTGTCTTCACCAATGGGGACTTACCTTCAACTTCTGGGGCTGCTCTTATTCACCGGTGATACTGAAAACTGTCAAGAATGTGTTCTTTGGGGGCTGGTGAGATGGCTCAGCGGGTAAGAGCACCCGACTGCTCTTCCAAAGGTGATAAGTTCAAATCCCAGCAACCACATGGTGGCTCACAACCATCCATAACGAGATCTGGCTCCCTCTTCTGGAGTGTCTGAAGACAGCTAAAGTGTACTCACATATAATAAATAAAATAAATCTTTAAAAAAAAAAAAAAAAGAATGTGTTCTTTGTGTCAGGAAGCAGGATCCAACGTGCCCTGCTTTGCCAGCAGTTCTGAGAAATGGTCTGGATGAGTCACTTAATGACTCTGGACATTCCGCAGTTTTCCTAGTTGGAAGGAGTTGTTCTCTTTTGTCCCTTGGAGCCCCACTGCTATCGAGGGCTGCCTGTCTAAGTGGAGTGTGAATGTTTCAGTAATTGGTTAAAACCTATTCTCTATGGGTGTGAACACTTCACGTGCAGGGCATCCATCCTACGGGGACACTAGTACTCTTGCTTGCACTAGGCATCTTAGGACAGGGTTGAATTGCGCGGTGGAGATGCTGGTGACAGCTGGGGGAGGAATGAAATGGAGGAGACTGGGGTGCGCTGTGCAATACACTTTTATTTTTCCGTTTACCTTTGCAGTCATCTTTGAGTAATTGTGTAAACAACAGAATGGAATGGAATTACATTAAATTGTATGCAAATGGTTCTAGAACACCTTAACGATTATGACAAGGCAATTATAAATAACTTCTTTCCTTAGTAATATATATTTGCTTTTTTAAAGTACATTAAAGAGCTGCCGTATCTAGGGTTAGCTAGGAAAGAGCAATGGTGCCATCCCCGGAGCCCACCTTCTCGAAGGTCTTGACTCCAAATTTGAAAATCCTAAGGTTTACTAGGTTCATAATACATAGTCAAGCAGGAGGTTCTTGGGTTGGAAATATTTATTCTTGAACGTGTACAGCATTCTTACCTTTTGTCATTGCACAAAACCCTTTCTGTTGTTTTTCACACCACTGTGTATTCTGCTGAGTTTTTCAAGTAAAACTTGGATTCTGGTGTTGTCAAGTTTATTGCCTTAAAAACAACAAATCCTATCACCTAAGGAGAGCCAAATCGGAGACAGGGGATGTGGTTAGCAATCTAACAGAACGGCAGCATGGTTACAGTATTCTAAATGTCCAGATGAAGCAAAAGTATGCCTCCTCGTGTAGTGCAGGTTTGAGATCTGAGACTAGTCCAGAGTTAAGCAGCCTCAGGCACATTCGTAATATGAAAGTTTGCAAGGCACCTCCCTCTCCCAAGAGACGACTGGATTGTGGATTTTAGGCAAACCAATCAAAAGAGCAAGCATCCAAATTCTTGATTCAGTCATCTCAAAAATTAGAAGCTACAAATACTCCAAAGATTGACTTGAAACCGTTTGTTTAAATAACAAGAGATCAATTGCAGAAAGCATAGAATCAAAACTTTCCCCTCGTAGCTATGGTGTGTAAAGCATAAATATATGAAAAATAAAATTCACAGTCAGTTTTAAAACTAGAATTCAAGTTTGGCTAATAAATCTTAATTTTATAAGTATATTAATTTCTAAGTACAACATAAAAGAGGCAGTATTGTCAGATGTACAATTAAAGTATTAAACAGAAATACAACAGTAAGAGGAGAAAAGGCTTCTGGTAGAAGATTCCTTTTGCTGCCAAGAGACAGGACCACCTGAGTGTGTTTCAGACTCCTCACTTACGGGCTAGCCAAATTGACTGCTAAGAATAGTAAATAGCTCTCTGGAAAGGAATCGGCAACAGTTGCGCAGCTGTAGGGCTTGCCTGTGCTCACACTGTGGATTGCTGGAGAATAAAGCAGAACTCGGAGTGCTCACAGTTTTTTAAAAATTATTATTATTATTATTATGTTTTGATCGCACTTCATCGAAGCCAGCCTCTTCACAATCTTCTTATTTGTTGGGATTTGGGAGTGAGGGGGTGAGAGGAAGGAGGCAAAGGGGGAGCTGGGAGAGGGAAGGGGCACAACAGATGAGGGTGACGGCAAGGGGCGTACATCAGCTCACACTCAACTGGGCGAACCCGATCAGCTTCACTTCGTCGGGAATCTCCGACCCATCGCAGCCAGAAGCCTGGAAGGGAGGAAGAAACCATCAGTGCACTGGGGGGGGGGGTGGGGGTGGGGTGGGCAGAGCCATTCCAGGTCACCAGCTCCTCTTCAGGAAGAAGCAAACCCCAAGAACCACATGAGTGAATGAGTGATTGCTGGGTACCAAATGCAGTTAAAAATGTGTCCTGGCCGGGCAGTGGTGGCGCACACCTTTAGTCCCAGCACTTGGGAGGCAGAGGCAGGCAGATTTCTGAGTTCGAGGCCAGCCTGGTCTACAGAGTGAGTTCTAGGACAGCTAGTCTCAAAAAAAAAAAAAAAAAAAAAAAAAAAGGGAAGGAAATGCAGTCCTGGTGTGTTGGGGGATGGTTTTGTGCTGTGTATTCAGAAACTGATTTGTGTGCCCAGATCTCTGTCTACAGTCCTGACTATGGCATGGTCTCAATGTAATGTAAAAATTGTTTTCCATCACCTCTGATTGGTTAATAAAAGAGCTGATCAACCAATTAGCTGGGCAGAAGAGATAGGGAGGGGGTCCCAAATGGGAGAGGGTAGGAAAGAATCACAAGGGGAAAGAGGTGTGTAAAGCCACAGGGAGAGACCAGGAGGATTCGCCATGAGATCGCAATGAGAGAGCAGCCATAGGACACACATGGACAGCAAACCAGGGTAAGACCAGAAGATGGCAAATAACAGGGTATTTAGCTGGGTAGTAGTAGCCTAGTCGGGTTACAATAGATCAGAACCTTACCAGCTATTAATGTTTGAAGTTTATTAATAAAAAAGGCCAGGTCTCCGTGTCTTTATTCCAGAGCTAAAACGGGCTATAGCGGGTATAGAAATGGCCTGCAATTAATGGGAGCATAACAGGTACAGAAAATTCCTATGAAATACTTTTGAACCGGTGGCTTCAACCAGCAGAGGTATGGTGAGATATACTATCCATTCTAACAGTATGATGCCTACCTAGGCTTACAAACAAAATTCATATTCTACCTGCCTCTGCGTCCTAAGTGGTCCAGACTTAGGTGCCTGGAAACATGCCTTTCAAAAGAGAAAGTGGGGTCCCAGATCACTTCTCCCTGCCATTTGTTTTGTGGCTGTATGATTAATGTTTCTGTCCTGCCATGTATCCTCATGCGTTCCCACTTATTCCCACCCTGACTCCTACCACAGGCCCAGATCAGTGAATGGGTCTGGCCAATCATGGACCGGAGCCTTCAAGACTGTTAGCCAAAGTTGTCATTTTCTTTTTAGAAGCTCATTATCTGAAGTACTTTTGTTTCAGCAAAAGATGGCTTACACAGTATTATAACAGAATTCTTTCCTTTGACAAAATTTTATTCATATTATTTTAACACATTTTTAAGCCTAAAATTAGAGCAAATCTTAGTGTACCAAAACTTTATTACTCCTATTACTTCACGATCAGAAGATACAGAAAATAAGCCACGCTTTCTGGGACAGTATTAATGACCCTAATGTGTTATTTTCATCCCCATTAATTTCTTTTGTCCATAGAAGTATGTGCATGTGTACAGACCACACCCTCAGACACACAGACATACTCATACACACATTCACACTCATACACACACACTCACATACATGGTTGTGGGAGATCACTATTTTTAAGGTTTTTCTTCATCTTATCATCACATTAATCAGAACTGGAGATTGCAGAAATGCTAAGGGTGCTGGTGGTGGCGAATGATTAAGTTTCAAAGGGCCACATAAAAACTTCCAGTCTCAATTCATGCCAAATTATTTCCTCAAACTCCTTTGCAGATGCCACCCTTAAGTGCGGCTTCTGTATGTACAATGTTCAAACAACAGTGAGTGCATGACACCTGCCTGTGTCCAATGCACCATTTCTCATTAAGTATGAATATAGTTAAAAAGCCATTTTAAAATTTTGAAGACAAGAAAAAATTGGAGACATTTTAGTTAACTATCTCTAAAATGACATTCAGAGTAAATTACACTGGTGTCAAATCAGTGCCCTGAAGGTGGGTAAGATCTAGCAGCATTTACAGCAAAGACTCAACGCTGTGCCTGTCCACTGACAACCCTGACAGTGCCGTAGCTTGCTTTGACAGCTGAGCGGCTCAGTGAAGAACAGCTTTCAGGCTCTGCTTCTCCTCACTTCCAACAAGGAAATCCAGCAGAGCAGGCAACTCAGCAGACACTTCCTGGAATTGTCTGTCTCACCAGTGCTGAAACACTCTCAATCTGAAATTTCCTGTTCCCCTACAGCTGTCCCTTCTCCTGTCCCAACACCTTCCCTCTTCCACCCTGTGAGGATCTCCTTAATTTCACTGACTGGCAGCAGAAACCATGGGATTGTTAGGCAGGTGAGTGACAACAGCTGAGGACATGCTATTGCCACCACCGCTGGTGACAAAATGCTCCCAGTGGCCAGTGTTGAAGCTGTCAAGAGCTTCAAAGCTACTTCAGAGATAGGACAAGGAGAATACCAAAATTTCTTGAAGCAAGTAGGAATAATAAACCTGACTATCCACAGTGGTTAAGCTGACTTGAAGCAAAACAGAACTAGGAACTCCTTCTTCCGGAGCGGCGGTTTAGTAACAGGCCTTTGGTTACTGTGGACACAGAGGAAGATTCTCCTGGCTTCCCATTCTGTGCCACGGTATCCAGCAGGCAGATGTGCTTATTTCTTGAAGAGCCTTTGCTTGGTTGCCTCTAAGACTCAGGCAACTTCCATGCCACCTGCTGTCCCTGACCCATGCTATGTTTAGCTTCTCTCCCTCTCTCTCAATCTACAAATCACCCAGGAGACATGAACACATGATGTCATCACTCAAGAGTCAAGGGACCAACACTCTGTCATGAGACAGTGTTCACACCTGTAGGGCCACCATTTACTGTTAAAAAAAAAGATCAAAGACTCCAAATATGTTTATGTGGGGTACATTCATTGTTCTGACTGTTTTGAAAACTAAAACTGAGAAAACAACTATTGCCTGAGGCTATATCTCAGTGGTACCTCACATACTTATCATGCATGAGGCTCTGGGTTCAGGTCCCAGTAGCCCCCAAACGTAACAAACAAACAAACAAACAAAACCCTTTCATTAAAAACATTTTTGTGTAGAATATATTTACTATATTAGCTTAGAAATTAAAACGTACAGTTTTAAAATATTTGTTTACTGATTCATTAAATCTAATAATGAAGTCACTCCATGTTATCATAAATAAAAATCTTCATGGAAAATAATACATCTCTCCATCACCTCCCACAAAGAATCAGCAGCAGCAACAACAACCCTTGAGAAGAATGACAAGATTTACTTCTTAATGTTTTTGCTTAGTGGTGACAGCAGGGTTCTCAGACATATAATCTGCATTCACTCTCCTCCGTTACACCTCTTGCTCTGAAGTACGTGAAGACAAACACAGCCTCACACAAACACGTATTTGGAAAGGGGGGGCGGTATTTTTAGAAGCCTTTCCAAATAATGTCTGCTGCAGTGCCAAAACTTTCCCAGTGGTGATTCTGAAAGGTTAGCTGCAGTGTGGAATCTGAAACAAGAGTGCTGAACTTTCTGAGCTCCATTCCATTAAAGTCCATCGGTCCTCTCTGCCCTTTGAGCGGATCTTTACCTGGTATGATTTTTAAGCACCATTGAGTTTTATAGATCTTCTAAAGGTTATTTCATTACAGAATATGACTGTTAGACAGTGTAAACAAATCATATTCATTAATATGGCCCGTCAGCGGTCTCTTCGGAAGAGTGTCTCAGTACCGGTGGGCTGTCATACAACAGCAGAGAGCAGTTTGCCAAAAACTTTCAATAGAAAATTCCAGTTCGTTACCAACAACAAACATTGTCATGTTTTAAAGTGATGTTTGCTGCAGATAACAATAGTTTATCAGGTTTTTTTTAGTAAGATTGTGTCCTGTGGGAGGGGGAGGGAGGGTAAAGAGAATCTTAGCTCATAATCCGATCTTCATGGGGGTTTTCCCTGAAGCCCCTCACTGTATTTCCATTGAATACCAAAGGAAAGATTGAACCCCATTTTATTACATTTTATTACATTATTACATGGGCATGTCCTCTAGTTGAAATTAATAAAACTGGAAGTGTTCCCTGTCTCATTAGGAACAGTTTTCAATGAAGCTGCCATGATTGTTTAGAGGGATGAGGTGTAACCAGGAGGATGGAATGAAGCTCCTACCTTGCTTTAAGGCAACATAGTGAGATTTATCCATCATGATCTTTGTACCAAGATCAACATAGAAGAAAAGGCAACACAACACTGCCTTAGTAGTACTTGACGTGTTATGACATCCAGAATCTTCTAGAAGGGTCATAGGGAACCTCAGAGGCCCATGACCTACCTATACCTTGTATACCTCAGCCTCAAAATGAAGTTTAAAGGACGGACAGATGGGATTCTAGAAAATTAATTTGTCCACAGCAAGAAATCACCAGATTGAAGAGACAGCGTGCAGAATAAGAACAAAACCAAACTTTGCTAATTATGTATCAGACAAGGATTCATCCACTCAAGAACATACAAACAACTGTGAAAGTTAAATAACCAAGTGTCTAATCATGCAATCAATAAATGCTTAATAAACTGAATAGATAGTTTTTAAAAGAAGAAATTCTAACAGTCAATAAATAGCTGAAAAGGTGTTCATCATCTTTGGCCACTAAAAAAATGCTAATTAAAACTCTGAGGTTTTATCTCACCAGAGTCAGAAAGGCCATCATTATGGAAACAGACACCAATAAAAGTGGGTAAGGATTCAGGGTACGAACAACACTTATGCACTGGAATGAAAACATGTCCAGTTGCCACAGACATCAGGATGGAAGTGTTTGTCTTCTACTGCTGTGGCAAAACACCATGAGCAAGCAAACTTACTGAAAAAAAAAAAAAACTGTTTAATTGGGCTTATAGTTTCAGACAGAGTCCACAATGCAGGGGCAGCTGAGAGCTCACATCTTGATCAGCAATCAAGGGGCAGAGAAATAGTCTAGAAATTGTGGGCTGCTTGGAGTTCACCCCCGTGACACATCTCTACCAAAAGGTGGCTATGTTTCCGATGTAGTGGGAGAGTTTGAAAACATACCAAAACCCATTAGCTTCTGTTCCATGGTGATGATGATTCAAGCTGGTTTGGGTATAGCCTGGGGATCCTCTGAGCTCCCCAGGAAATTACAAGGAATCTTGGAGTTTGAGAACCGTACTTTACTCCAGTGCTCCGTGGAGTGGGAACACTGTATGGCCTATGAAGCCTTGGTCCTTAAACTTCAGGCTCAGAACTTCAGTTCTCACTTAGGTAGACCCTATGATTCAGGTCCTATTTGTGCCAGCACCCTGGGCCTGAAATAAGGCCCTGGCATTGCCATTTTACCAGGTTTCTGGCCAACTCTGTGGTCTCTGTCTCACGTTTGGACAGCCTTTGCTTCTGGCAGAACAAGAAGCTGGGGTGGCCACTTGATCCTTTAGAGCAAGCCAAGAGCCTTAGATTTCACTCTTGTCCCCTACAATAGAGCAAAATCTCAAAACTCTCAAGTAGTTTTGTCTGTTTTGACTTCACCCACGTTTCAAGAAAAGATGTGGTCCAGTCAAGCAGCCTCCAAGCCGACCTTAGCACTCAGTTATCAATCATCAACACCCTATGAAATCTTTATCTGTGCGTACATAATGTCATTCCATTTCGGCAACTAAAATCTATACTGCTCCTGCAATGGGATGTTAATTAGACTCACTCCCACTTGTACTTTTTTCAAAAGCAAATTAAATATATCTTGTTTCATATTTTCACTAATGCAATTTTTAAAATTCCACATCAAAAGCAGCAAAATTCACCTACATTACAAAACAGCAGGGTGGCTAATTTAAAAAATAACAATTCCAAAGCAGTGCCGCTGTGTCAAGCTCAAAGCCATGGGATACTGAGCTGAAATGCCCCCATAGCTGAGGCACTGTGTTAAAAGTAGAGAAGAAGCCCATCCCCAGCCATGGTCATGGAAATATACTTGTCAAAGAAGGCTGAAGATCTTCCTGGGCAACGATACAAGCAAAGTGTGTGTGTGTGTGTGTATCTGTCTGTCTGTGTCCTTATGTGTCTCTGTGTGTGTCTGTGTATGTAGGCATATATTTACACACTTATTCACACAGAGAGACACACAGACACACAGACACACACACACACACACACACACGAGATAAAAGTCTTACTATAGTTCTGTCTGGCCTTCAACTCATAGGTCTGCCTGCCTATACTTCCCAAGAGCTGGGATAAAATGTACACACCAACCTTGGCCCAACCTTGGTTTCATAACTGATCAGATACATAAGGTAAACCGACACAGGTAAACTGACTGGTGGTTGTGGTGGTGGTGGTGAAATGGCAAGTCACCAATCTACAGGAGGAATGCTTCCAGCTCTAGCATCATTGGGGGGGGGGGGTGCCTTCAAAGTTCTAAAAGCCCAGGCTGCACAAGCCTTTAAAGAGGAGAACAGGGCCATGGCCTGGGCATCAGGGATTTTTGGACACCCTCCCCCCTTACAGTCCCAGGAGTGAGACAAGGTTCAAGATTTCAGCAAGGAAAGAAACACAGTAGTAAGACCTCCCTGTTGCGCAGGTGATTTCCAGACCCCCGATGTTCTCCCTACAATTAGAATCAGGATAAACAGCTGAGAGATGAAAGGACCCTGAACCACAGCAGCCGCTTGGGAAGGATACCACTGCTGGAACGCTTTGATCTTTTCTTCTTCAAATAACATAACCAAGTTGATGAATGAAAGCCAATGCATCAGAATGTTTGAGTTTCAGCTGGCTGCCCATGGCTCAAATTAGCTGTATGGAGTGGGCCTTAACCTGCTGGTTGCTGATAACAACAAAGAAACCTCTGAGGCTTTAACAGAGGCTCAACAGACAGGAACAGAAGGTCATTCCTGAGACTGGTTTTATTTAACATTTCTAACTCCTGGGGTTTGGAAAAGACTACCAATGTCCATTTCTTGAGAACACTCACACTGCTAGCTGTCTAGTTGAGGCAGAGGAACATGCAGATGGATCTGCTAACAGGACTCTTCTGTATTTGGCAGCACTGCTCACTGGTCAAGGTACAGAGAAGACCCAGTCTCAAGCAAAGTAACTACATCCAGGCATATAAAAGAAGAAAGCACAGAGGAATCTATGAAAGCACAGGCTTGGAGGCTGCCTCTGAAAGACAACATGGCACTGTAAGCATGGGCTCTGAGCTAGACCAGAGTCAAATCTGTAGGATCTACTGTGTCATCCTGGACATCAGGTTGGCCTCAGACTTCGAGATGTAAAGAGCCCCACCATCAGAGGGGAAGTGCAGCAGGAGATGTATAAGAGAAGATGATCAGAGAAGGCTTCTGCAAGAGCAGGCTGAGGGTTCCATAAGAGGACAATAGAGAGCCACTCTTTCCAGCACTCTGGGACCACAGAGAGGTTACTCTGGTGAGAGTCGCAGTTCTGCACGCAAAGCTGAGCACTGAGCAACAGTCGTTAGGAAGATGGATCTCAGAAGCAGAGCAGTGTCTCTTACCGAGGTGCTGAGCATGCAAGAGAGAATCAAGACATAATCCAGGAACCTAAACCCGACCAGAGGAAGACATGCGGAGAGTGTTGTCGCACCTACTGTGTTCAAGACGGTGTAGTAGCTGCTTTCAGAACAACTTTGCAGAAAGAGGGGCTAGGGTCACTAACGTAAGTTCACACATGGTAGGAAAGAATCAGCGTGAAAGTTCCAAATGACTGCCTCGGTGCACACATCCAAAATGAGGGAAAAAGTTCTTCAACATGCTCTCACCATATGCTCTCATATGAATAAAATATGTTCCCAAAATCGCATGTCAATTTCCAACATGGTTGAGGAAAAATAGTAGATAGCTCTGTGTCTTTCAGTGCTCTATACTGAGTAAAATGTTCTACTGTTACTGAGTATAGGCTGTGAAAGTTCTTGTAGTTTACATGTGATTACACAACCTAGCTCTCTAAAATGAGAGGAGAAGCAAGACACAGAAGATTCATGAACACCAGGCTTGCCTTTACGGTGGTTAATCATGCAGAGTGGCAGCCCACAGGCGATTTCCCTTTGATTTTCTAGGAACAGCCAAGGGGGCAGGTCATCAGTGTCATGTGCAGTCATGTGTTGGTCCTCTGGATCTTAAACTGCTTGTGGCTTCTGATTGGCCCTTGGTAAGATTAATTCATGTTTTGAAAATGAGTTATTTACTCTTCCTTAATACCCTGCTTGTGAGAACTGCTTGGAAAACCGTCAATGTTAATGATCTGGACTTGAATTCCCACTTCACTCTCTCTTCGGGATGCTCGCTGTTCTGTCTTAGATGTAAAATGTGCTAGCGCATAGAAACCTGTTAGGACAGCTATCCTCTACAACAGTGTGGTGGGATGGTTTCAGAGTAGGGGGTGAAATACTGTCTTTGCTTGCCAGCCTTTGGTGAGCTGTTCTGCTGATGTCTCCAATTACCCGAACCATTTACACAAAGATCGGCCTCTATTTTTTTTTTTTTTTTTTTTATTAAATTTTTTTTTTTTTTTTTTTTTTTTTTTTAAGATTTTATTTTATTTATTATATGTAAGTACACTGTAGCTGTCTTCAGGCATTCCAGAAGAGGGCGCCAGAACTCATTAAGGATGGTTGTAAGCCACCATGTGGTTGCTGGGATTTGAACTTATCACCTTCGGAAGAGCAGTCGGGTGCTCTTACCCGCTGAGCCATCTCACCAGCCCCTCGGCCTCTATTTTTAAAAGCGGCAACCACCTGGCTTCCACCGAGTAAACCTTCAGTCAGAGCGCTGCTTTGAGTTAAGTTTCATTTTGTGTGTTTGGTCAAAGTGCAATAGAAAGGAGTTCTAGAGGAAAAAAATGGTACCCAAAACTTTGAGGGTCTCAAAGGGCCATTCACAGTCAAAGTTCTGATGAGGAAAAAATGAGCTACATTCACAAAGGAAGACTTTCTAGCCATAATGAGAAGCGATGCTCTCAGTGTGGCTGAGGCAACTACTGAGTACAAAAGGTGATTCTCCCGCAATCCAGCAACAACAACAATGCTAAGCGTGCAGTGCAGAGGTACAATGCCTCCCTCCCGGGGCCAGCCCAACAGAAACGTGACGTCTACTCCTACCTTCCCACTTACCAACTTAAATGTCAACGTTTTTAAAGCTTTGGGGTCATCTACAATCTTCTGTAAATTAGCAGCCACTGTAAAATACAAACACAGAGACACAGTGTCCAAGTTATTTCCAATAGCTCTGGATTTTCACATCAATGATTTGGAAAATCTGACTAATGATGCAATAAACTGCAAAATCATTCCTTTCACAGACATTACAAAGTCCATATAAATGACCAAATTACTTTCATACAGATACTCTCTAAAACCATTTACATCATTTCTGTCACCTCCTATCTATGTGCATCTGGATTAATCACTGTACATCAACCCTGCATTTCCTATAATAAAATTTGAAATTACTTTCTAATGGAAAGTAGAAATGACTGCAGCTCCAGAGTCTTAACTGGTTGGTTTCTCTGAAACTCATTACTATGAAAATTATTAGCCAGGAGGGGGCAGTGTGCAAGAGGAGAGGGGCTGCTACAGACTTCTCTTGGCCTGTAAATCCACTCTCTTCTTTGCATCCACTTATATCAGCGCAACAGGATCCAGCTGACGACTCACAGCTCAGGCAGGCCAGCATGCTCTCAGAGCACAGTTATTCCTCTCTATGGTGATGGCCACCTTGCCCAGCACCTGAGTCAGTGGGCCAGGGTCATGCAGGGAGACTGCCAACACACAGCTCAGTACTGTGTAGATCTAGGATCTAGGCCCAGTGTCAGTTGGTCCATCAGAGGTCGGCCCTGGTCTCTGTGGAGATCTGGAGTTTCGTCAAGTGGCAGTACAGACAGCGGAGTTTTCCCAGTTGCCCACCTCTCTTGAAGTACTACTTAAGAGTAGAATTATCAAAAAGCAAAGAGGATGAACACTGAACGGGTACCCTGCTCACACCTAGACCTCAAGATCAAACTACTGAGAGTCAAGTTGGCGCCACTGCAAAGAGGTTACTTCCAGAACAAAAAATGAGAGCAAGGGAGGTCTCTGTCATTTTTATGTCACGAGAAAAACTAACTGCTGGTTCAGCAGCTAGATATCGTTTTTCCCTGAATTTTTGAGATTCAAAACTTTGAGAAGACAGTATAATACTTCTGCATGCTATGAGTTTCAGGTACAAAGCAGAAGGAAATCTATGAAAATTTTGGGTTTGGGGTTTTTTGTTTTGTTTTTTAATGGTTAACAGGAATCAGCCTAGATATAAGGATTTTCTACACATTTAGTTCATTTTATCTGTTAGACACAGAGGAGGGCAAAATAAAAATTACAAACTTGATATGACCTATTTCTCTTTATAAATCACAATTATAATCATGGTTTTATTTGCATCTATTGCTCCTCTCACCAGTTCCATTCTGGACAATCTGAAAGGTTTCATATTTACCCAGGCGCACTCCCTTCTCATCTCCTCATTTCCTCTTGCGTTAGCACATGCAATTGGCAAGTATATACCTACTGAGCTTAGCCCCAGCACTGACACCATGAGGCCGGCCTTATTAAGCTTCATGAATAGATTCTAGCTACTAGAATCATCAGGAATGTGTGCAGGAAACTCTGACTCACAGAGTGAGATTTCCAGCTATGAAATACTGTCTACCAAAGAAAGCCACTATTTACTGTGTCAGGACACTCTGACTATACGCAAATTGCAGCAAAGGAAGACAGTGCCTGCGTTCTTAAGACATAAAAACATTCTAATAGCCCTGCTGATTTGGGCTGTTTTCACGAGTGGCTGTAAAGTCTTCACATGAATTTTAGTTCTTTCATTAGGTTCCCTTGGCTAATGCGGGTGATTTACTGCCTTGTTCTGGGTCATCTATTTCTGGGTTGCTCTCTAATGTTCAGCCAAAAGCACTGCTCTGTCCTGCACTAATTCGCCGCTCTCTGTTGTACAAACAGGCGCAGGAGGGCCAACTTCTAGGGAAGTGTCTAGCTGCTTGAATGCAGACTCAAAAGCAGGCATGGCTGCTGGCACTTTAAACAATCACCCCAGGACCCAAGCTCCCCAAATGTGAGTCCCATACCTCTGGGACATTAGAAATTCAAATTCTGTCTTCAGCTCCAAGTAAAAATAGCAAGGCTGGCCACTTACCTGATTACTTAACCCAGCTGCTAGGCTTATTTTCAATTTAGTTGATTCTAATTTGTTGTAAAGTGCTGTAAAACACCTTCATTTAACTGACATCATAGAAAATTCAGGGTGATGCTAATCTCTCTTCCAGCAGCAATACTCATTAAAAAGATGGGTGTCACTGTTTGCTCCCCTTCTCCTGACTGTGCACCTGGATTTCAAAAATAAAAATGCTCCTTACCTGGAACGTGAGCGGATGGAGAAGGAACTGCTGGGCAGGGCTGCCTGTGACTCGGCAGAACACTAAGCCCACTGTTTTAAGAGACACCATCCTTTGGAAATACTGGCTGCTGAAGCCCATTTCCTCAGTGGCCAAGAACTAAATAAACTTCACTACATTCAGACTTCCTCGGCTAAAATGCAGGTCTCCGGCTTTTGTGCACACTATTCAGTCTTTTGAGCTTGCCTCCCTATCCCCTTTGCCCCCTGACCACGGACCACTGAGTTCAGTCCTAAGAGCTTCTCTCTTAGGAGAAACAGGACCACACGGAGGCCCACAGGACTGTACCTCTTAAGTCTCCTTTGCTGTTTTCCCTTGCTTGACACTGTAGGCTTGGAGGTCCTTCGGGGCTAAGTTTGTATGTACATTTCTTTTTAATAACATGCCATAAACTATAGCAAGCACCTTGATTTATGGAACTGTAATAGCATCATTAATAGACCCCATGGAAGCCATGCAATTACCTCCCTGGGTCTAAACAGAGAAGGAAAAAAAGATTGTCAGAGCCATCAGTCAGTATCCGGGTGGCCAAGTACACACTTATATGGCAAGTGAAGCCAGGCATTCCCCAGACAGTTTGATTTTTCGAATTTTCATAGCTACAGAAGTAATGATGACTTAAGGACTATTTATAGCCTGTGATTACATTCCAAGCTATTAGTCCAAAGGTTCACTTCTCTCCCAGGACACTGGTTCATTTCATAACCATCTCTGAAAATGTTGATGTTCCTGTGATGGGGTACTAATTTAATTTTACCTAGTACTGAGCAAAGGCTCACTGAGTCCGAGTAAGACTTTAAGATACAACGAGCAAGATTTTGGAATGCAAGGGAAGGTGATGACTTCAGTCTGATGATTTATTCAAGAGACATTCTGCATCTCTAATCTCACACTGAGACAATATGGAAAAGTAGCAAGAAATGCCAAAGGCAGGCAGATAACCCCAGCTCCGAGGAGAAAGGGAGGAGAGAGGAAGGTAGGTCGGACGTGAGTCACTCTAAATCTGATGTGAAATCAATGCTCACTTACACTCCAGATCAGCAAGGAGTCTGAGACTTTCCTCAGTACTTGCAACAGAATCTGTCTTTCTATATCACTTATCAACTCCAGACATACTGAGTATTTATGGATTGTTATCTGGGGATATACACAACCTCATGTATGAGCTAAAACCTCCGAATGAGTTTTTTAAAAGTAGTGTCTTGTTTGCTGCTATTTTCCCAGTGCCTGAGAGTGAATGCCGTCTGTGATGAGCACATGAAACTATCATGTGGATCTCCGAGATCTTAGTTCTTAGCGGCACTTAGTGCGTACAGTGCAGACTTTCTCCCTAGAATCCCGCACATGAACACTTGCATGCCATTTTGAAGGGATACAAGACTTTGAATAAGCCCAGGCTAAGAGCATCTGATAGAAGAATTATTCTTATTTTAGAAGAATGTCTACAAGTATGTCTCCATAATCCCAATTGTTTCCCAAAGCAAATGAAAATGAATGAACTCTTGGATCATCTCAACTGAGTATCAGGTATCACACACTAATCTATGTTTTTTCAAGACTGGCCATTTTTCTTTTTTTTTTCCCCCCAGAGATGAGACTTCACTTCTACCCCTAATGAGGTAAAATACAGCTTTGAGCAGAGATGATAGCCCAGAACTCCCTGTTGGTCAGGTGAGCCCTGGAACAAGTATTCTGACCCTGCCAATGTTCTGTTGAAATCTGTCTGATCGATGCTCGCTCAGAATAAAAGCCAAGGTCTCTGTTGGGTCTCCACAGCCCACTTGACCAATCTGCCCCGTCTCCCCTCACCCCTCTGCAGTGAAGAGAAGAAAATGAAGACAAAGGTGGCTGTTCTCCATGTTCTGGGGCTATGGATAGCAAATAACTCTGAACTTAAGTCTCTCTTTGGGAGTTCCCTGAGGCCAGAGAGCAGGCTCAGCCCAGGTCAGGGCTCTTCCCCAAACGTTACTGCATCCAATGACTGGTCATGAAAGTAAGAAGGCCCCACAGCTTCAAAGCTAGATGACCCTTCTCTTCTTGAAAGCTCGCTTTGATGAGGGCCTTTTCTCTAGTTGGAACAACTTGATTCTTCCACATTTGGGTTGCTTAATTCCCCAACAGATGTTCATTTTGGAAACCCTCAACCACAAGCCTTCCTGGATACAAATCTACACTTCTCATTTTCTTTCTGGGAACACCTTCAGGCTCTGCTCATGAGTGAGCCCTAGAAGGAACCTCCCTGTACAGAATTCTGAGACAGGGCAAAAATGAGGAAAGAAATGTTGGAGGAAAATCAGAAATAGCCATATTAACTACTGTCTTAGTATTTTCACTCAGTTAAAATCCTGGTGAGGATTCTAGGGTCTTACATATACTACAGACATGAGCTTACAGGAGAACCAAGTGTCACGCTTGAGTACATAGAGTGATATGCATAGAAGAATGACATTTATGGGAGATAAAAGGAACGAAGACATACACCTGTAATTCTCCCTAAGATGCAGGTAAATTCCAGTTAGCATAATGTGAACAGGGTGTGAAAACCTGAACTCATTTGACACTGCAAACCTGTTTTATCGAATATGTTATGTTATCTGTCCTTTAAAATACAACTGCAAGATTGGAATTTTGATGCGGAATTTTGTTTAATGTGTTGAAGGTACAATGTTACAAACTGGCTGACAATGTGGTAATGAAAGTGTCCAATAATCATTTATGTTATTATTGCTCATTTGCAGAACAATGAAATGGTATAATCAATACAGTTGTAGCCTCATTTTGCTAATGGTAGTGATAGACCAATAAATATGCTAACAGTTACTTCTATAGAGTAAAGATGAAGAGAAAGTAAAAAACAAACAAACAAAACAAGCATTCATCTGAGAGAATGGCATAAACCCACTCACTTGCTCCGAGAAACAAAGGGGGTCTTCTTGGGAGATACCCACAGTAAATCAGCCCTTGCTTCCTAGAATATGAAGAATTTTATAGGTATCTTAGCCTGCGCTTTCAGCCTTAGAAGCCTCTACATTTTAGGTGAAGCTTTGTGTACCCACTTCCCAGAGACTGAACCAGAGAACAAGCATGGGCTGGACCCACTCCCCTCTCCCACACATATGCAGCAGGTGTGCAGCTTGGTCTTCATTCCAGTCCCCCAACAACTGGAGTGGGGGTGGGGAGAGGTGTCACTGACTCTGTTGTCTGCCTGGGGATCCTGTGCCCCTAACCAGGCTGCCTTGCGTGACCTCAGTGGCAGAGGATGCACCTAGTCTTGAAGTAATCTGATGTACCAGGGAGGGGTGATAACCAGGAGGGCCTCCCCCTTCACAGAGGAGAAGTGAAGAGGGCAGTGGGGAAGGGCTGTGTGAGTCTGGGCCCAGGAGGAGAGGGGGGCTGCAATCGGGATGTAAAGTGAATACAAAGAATAAGCAGAGGGGCAAAGGTTAAGACTTTAAAGGCCATTGCCCCATTAGAAGAACTACAGTGCTCTGTCTAGAATGGCATTTGCTATAAATAAGCGAGGTTTGATTGTCTTTGTTGAGAAACTAATGGTGTTTCTTCATAGAATGGCACATGTAACACCTTGCTCTGGCTCCTGGTGAAAGGGGCAATATATCTACACAAGTACAGAAAACCCACATTCCCCTGCCCTTCAAAATCTCCCCAACATCTACTGGCTGCAGAAACCCCATTTTCTTACACTATGGATTTTCAATGTGCAGATCATGAATTTGAGTAGAGTTAAGCAGAGAAGACAGGGAGAAGGGATTCCACACAGGGATCTATCCAAATTTGATTTCCAGAGGCACAAAGAAAAGCTTTCCCAGCTCTCTGATGTCAACAGAAAGTGCTTATTTAATTATGCTAGATGACTGGACTCCGAGACAGAAGTCTGAGACCATGAACATATTTCTGGGAATGTTAGCAGGGCTATGTGTGCATAAGGCACAAAGGGAAATGAATTAAAATGAATTTTAATGACACACATATAAAAATATTATAATAAAACTTATTTCGTACACTAACAGTAATAAAATTAACACACATGCATGTGACAGAAACACGCACATACGTGCACACACACACCAGGTCTAAATGGCAATCTTCTCACAGTCACTGAGAGGGAAGATTTCCAGGATAGGGGGTTTTCGGAGGGGAAACCAGTAAAGGGGGTAATATCTGAAATGTAAATAAAGAAAATATCTAATAAAAAACACCAAACCAAACCAAACAAAAACAAAAAAGAGTTGTCTTTAGGATCTTGTTAAATCCTTTGAGCTACGGAAAGATACTTATGAACATATGTGTGTCACAGGAAAATGGAAAGCATCAATAAACTTCAGGGGCCTTTATCTTCATCCCTATTTTACCCTGATGTGTGTTATAGGGAGGATTTCCTACACACAGCTTGAGCTTCAGTCTTCTGACTTCTGGACCAGGAAAAGCGTCGGATAAGTTAAAATTAATGAGACAGCAACTCCACTGCTATGAGGAACGCTACCTAACTTCCAGGTGATGCAGTGGGCTGAAGCAATGCCATCTGCTGCCCAGACAAAGCCCAGGGAAATCCGGGGGACTCTGTGCTTAGCATGTGGCCAAAGCCTTCCAGACGGAAGACATCTTACAGCTGTGGTCAGCTTCCGGGCTGAGGCCTCAACCTTGTTGAATGTGTGCCTCTGCCTCAAGGAGAAGGTCCACTTAATCTTCATGGTATGGGTGACTGGCTTCTTCATTTGCCACCTATTCCAAAGCCTCTGAAATATACTTAACAGACAGTGTAAAATGCAGAGGAACACTGAGCTCACTTAAAAAGAAATTTTGTTTATGTGTCTGAGTGTTTGCCTACATGTTAGCTTGTGTGCCATATCCACTCTTAATGCCAATATAGGTCTGAAAAGGGCATCAGCTGCCCTGTAACTGGAGTTCTGGACAGTTGTGAGGTACCATGTGAGTGCTGCCAACTGACCTTAGGTTCTCTGCAAGAGCAGCCAGGGCTCTTAACTCCTGAGCCATCTTTCTAGCCTCTAAATTCACTTTTATAATAATAATAAACAAACCAAATTAATTAAAGAATTAACAGAGACCTCAAACTTATGCTATGACATAAGAAAATGATTAATCTGAAATGTAATCCTAATCTAATATTCAATAAGAGACTTCTTCCTATCTTACACTAATGAAACTCGTGGCCAGTTGCCAAGCCTTTCTTACCTGTCTGTCCACCTGTTATAGAGTTATGGAATGTGTACTGAAATGTAAATCAAGTCATGGCTTCCGTTGCCAAGAGTCTTGCCACAAAAATAAACAAAGAAAAGGTGGCATGGGGGAGAAAGAGCCAAAGTCCCGCATGTGCTTAATCGTGAAGTTGGCTGAAGGTGGCTCAGGAGGCAGTGATGGCTCATCCCTCGAGTAGTGCTTCCCTCTTCCCCAAACCACAGCCCCTCCTTCCCCCAATATCCTCCAATCACATTTTGATCCTGTTTATATGAATAAGTGGATTGGCCATGCTCTGTGGGATCCCTAACATGGCGATAAAGCAGTGGGACATTTTTGCACAGACTTTCACATCATTGCTAGAAGAAGAGCTGGAGAGAGGACCCACAGACCATGAAAGAGGAATGGATGTAAGTATCTGCATCTGTCTCAGTCAGCTGCTGGTAGAGTCTTTCAGAGGACAGCCATGCCAGGCTCCTGTCTGCAAGCACAACATGACATCAGTAATAGTGTCCGAGTTTGGTGTCTGTGCATGGGATGGATCCCAAGTTGGGATGGTCTCTTGATGGCCTTTCCTTTGGTCTCTGCCCCATTTTTGTTCCTGCATTTCCTTTAAACGGTAACAATTCTGAGTCAAGAATTTGGAAGATGGGTAGGTGGCTCAATGCCTCAAATGGGGGCCATGTCTATCTACCGAAGGTGGTCTCCTTAGGTTCTATCTCTCCACTGTTGGGGATTTCAGATACTTATAGCCAACCATTGGACTGAAGTTGGAGCTCCCTATGGAAGAGTTAGGGGAAGAACTGCAGGAGCTGAAAGGGATTGCAACCCAATAGGAAGAACAACAATGTCAACTGACCCGGATCCCTCAGAGCTCCCAGGGACTAAGCCACCAACCAAAGAGCGTGCATGTTCTGGTCTGTGGCCCCTGCTATATATATAGCAGAGGACTGCTTGTCTAGCCTAGTGGGAAAAGATGCACTAAATACCATATCCCCGGGGAAGGGGGATGCTAAGGGGGTGAGGTGGGAGTGGGAGGGTGGACGGGGGAGCACCCTCTCAGAAGCAAAGGGTGGTGGAGGAGGGGGTGAAGAAGTCCTGGAGGAGGGACCAGAAAGAGGGCAACATTTGGAATATAAATAAATAAAATAACTAATAATAATTTAAAAAAAAAAGAGGAATGGAACGTAGTGATCAACAACCTCACAGAGAAGCTGCTTTTTTCGGTACCATTTTCAACTTAATCTCTGTCTTACACTTCCAGCATTTAAAACAAATTGTTTTTAATTTGTTACAGGAATATAACCTGGGATGGCTATGGTGGTTTACTTTGTACATCCTGCTTGAAGTTTATCTAATAAAGTGTGAGAGATAACTGAGCTGAATAAAGGACTCCCTTCTGTCACGTGACTAAATCACACCTCTATCCAGAGGCCTTGCTGCAAACACAAAGGGGATCCTGGTAGGGAGTAGGCAATCTTATTAGGGTGACACATAGAGAAACAGCCAATGCTAATGTCCCTGCCAGATCTGCTGTAGCAGTAGGTGTAATGGGTTAGACCCACTGCAGGGACTGAAGCACAAGAAACTGAAGTTCACCAGTTGGTGGAACTGTGTAATTAGACATCAAGAAACAACCTACAGACATTAAACCTTCCCATTCCTTACACTGAACACAGAGGAAAGATCTTGACAAGGTTACTTTTGCTGGTTGTATGGCCTAAGTAATTGACTGTTTATTTTTTTAATTAATAATTCTCATTTAAATTTTTTGATGCCAATATTTTTTTTGTTTTGTTTTTTTGTTTTTTGTTTTTTCAAGACATGGTTTCTCTGTATAGCCCTGGCTGTCCTGGAACTCACTTTGTAGACCAGGCTGGCCTCTAACTCAGAAATCCGCCTGCCTCTGCCTCCTGAGTGCTGGGATTAAAGGCGTGCGCCACCACACCCGGCTCAATATGTTTTTAAAAGTACACATGCAATTAAAATAGAACAAACAAACAAGCACTTAGAATGCTTCCTATAGCTGGGCGTGGTGGCGCATGCCTTTAATCCCAGCATTTGGGAGGCAGAGGTAGGCAGTTCTCTGAGTTCAAGGCCAGCCTGGTCTACAGATAGAGTTCCAGGACTGCCAGGGCTACAGAGAGAAACCTTGTCTCAAAAAAAACTAAAAAAAAAAAATAATAATAATAATAATAATAATAATAATAATAATAATAATAAATTCTCTAAAGAACACTTCCTATAACCAATAATCTGTACGCATATTCCAGTTACTATCCTGAGTTCCTCAAATAACAGGGAAAGACCGGCAGAGAAGCCTCAGCATCTCCTTTGAGAGATCACAGCCACTTGCTGCTCCAGATGTGCTCAAGTGCAGCTGCTGAAGGAGTGTCTGCGTGGTAGTGTCCCAGGGCTGCCTGCTCACCCTGTGCTTCCCAAATGCCCTAGTGTGGATGATAAATTGGTATGGTCAACCTACTGACAAGAGGAGCTAGTCTGGGGATTGTCACCAGCACACCCACCTGTCCCTTCCATGATTGGTCAGCACCCAATTCCTGCCAGGCACCAGTGGGCACCAGCTGAATGTAAAGATGAAAGACTCCCTAGGCAGTACATGATGGCCAGGAGGAAAGGCTTCTTCAGGAAGCTGCAATCTCTGCCACAGAGATGGAGAAGAGCAGACCAGAGTAGCATGGTGTTATACTGTAGCTGTGAGCTTCTAGCTTCCCTGTGTGTTCTCTACCTCCACGCCATCACCAGATGCAGAGAAAACTGCCCTCTCAGGCAAGCAAAGGCTGAGGGAGCACAGGAAGGGGGACAGAAAGATGGGATGGGCTCCTGAGTGGCACACTATAGGCAACAGGCATCTAGCTCTCAGAGGTGTAGGTAAGTAATGTTGGTGGAAATAAGGTGGCCATGAAGGTAAACTCAGCAATGCATTTTACTAGTATTAATATTTAAGTTCTTTCGGGGTCTGTAATCAATTTTGAGATAAAAGAGTGAATTTTATAAGAGAACAACTTCAGTGGAGACTGACTTATTTTATGTCTTGTAGAAGTCAGAGGTAGATCATGTCTTTGTTGTTTAAATGTGTTCTATCCTATAGAAGCTCAGACATCCTAATCCTAGTACAGCTGCAGGAGGTGGTACTCACTGTTAGAAGACGAACCCATGAACCCTTGGCCATGTGCGCTGAGATCTGAGCTCAGTTTTCCTGCTTTTTTTGACTGCTCTTTGTCAAGCTTTCAAACTCAGATCTTTCTGGATCTTAATTACTACTGTTTTTAACTATCTGAAGCCTCAGGAAGACAGGCAGCGGTGTTTACTCAAGACCTTTCACATTGTCTCATGAGAAAGTTGCTCTGTAACAGACCACAGAGCACTTGGTGCCTTGGAGTTGGGGGCTGAGATTGCACAGCTGAAGGGAAGGGAACAATGAGAGGCTGCATGTGGTAAGTCCAAGTTGCTGCCTATTGAGATGCTTATTCTCTTTCTAAAGTAGGTATATGTCATAATATGCATGCTATGATCATTCAACTCTTAAGCAAATACACACAAAGTGCGTTGTCAGAAGTCGGCGTTTGTGCTTGATATGGGAAGATATAGACATAAGTGGTGGAAACACTGTCTTGTGTGCCACCTGCAAAACTCATAAAACTCATAAATTAGTAAAACGCACTTCCATGGACACAAAGGGAGAAGCATAAAGAAAAACTTCCTATTAGGCTCTCAGTAGGACTGTAATGGGAGGTCCTGAAAGATGAGTGGGAATTTACTAGGAGAATGAGAGCATTCCAAGTAGGAGAAGAGGACCAGAAAGATGTGCTCAGGTACAGGAAGAGCAAGTCTGAGAGATGGAGGTTGAGAGATAGCTACATACAGGTGGAGATGCTGGGGCAGTCTAAGACCTGCAAGAACTCCAAAGCTGAGAGCAGACTGGTGTCCTAGCTTCTGGGAGAAGCCCACTGTTCCTAGAAGGAAGCCCACTGTTCCTAGAAGTTCTAAATTTAGCAAGGGAGCTTGGTTTTCAAGTGACTCCCCCTGGATGACAGACTGGCTTTAGTGAAGAAATCCATTACAACCCTGAATGGACAGAGACATACATTTCCCCATCGTACATAAACAGCAACTGAAAATACAGGACAGGAAGATGAGCACTGAGTGCTGCAAGAGAAAGAGAGACAGTCCATGCTACTGAGAGAAGAGAAAAGCCACCACAGTAATAGCGCATGGCTTAGGGGGAACTAGACGCCAGATGGCACAGAGTATTATCATTGACATGCTGGAAAAAATGTCACTATAGATTGGATATATAGATTACTATATCCAGCACAATTGTCCTTCAGAATCAAAGAAGGCACACTTTCCGAACACTTAGAACTGAAAGGGAACCATGGCCAGCATGACTGAAGACATGTGACAACTAATTTTCACTGTGACCTTGACTGGATTCAGAACCCACCATGCATTTACACCTGTCTCTGTGAGGGTGTTTCTGGAAAGGTTTAACAGAAGACAGAACACTGTTCCACCACAAATGTTAGCAACATAGTGCCATGGGTCCGTTCCTGCTCTGAATGACAAGGAGAAGGGGAACATTCATTTCTTTCCGCTTTCCCAGCTGCCCTTGTCGTGTGACCTCCTACCTCATCCTCTTGCTACCATGACTTTCAAATCAATAGGGACAATGCCCTCAGACTGCAAGCCCAAATAAAAATCTTCCTTCCTTAATGACCTTTCTTTTGTCAACAAGGAAATTAGCTAATACAACACTTAATGACTTCAACACACAAAGGACAAAACAAGACAAACGCAATCACAAGGGCAAAATAGGGAGGAATAAATCTCCCTAGAAGAGAATATAAACAACTAAGGACTGGGCAGAAGTCAAATGTGATGTATACAGTAGTATAATAGCAGGAGTCAGAATGTGTTACTCAGTGACAATAACCCTATGTAGATTGCTTATTCTCCATTTTAAAAAAGTAGAGCAAACTATTTGCTCCAAGAATCCTCAATGGAAAAATACAGTCTGGGAGTTAAAGGAGAGAAAGTGGAAATGAAATCCAAATCCAAGAGTAATTAGGCTTATTGAGGTTTGGTCTTTTGTTATGTATTGTAATGTTAAATACTGGCCCCAGGGCCTGGTTGCCCCCAGGGACAAGAGAATCTGCTCATACAAAAGTGATGCCAGGTAACCTTGCCTCCAAGTTATCCCTGATTGGTGAATAAAGATGCCTATGGTCTATAGCTGGGCAGAAGAGAGGTAGGCATGATTTCGATTCAGGGCTGGGGGGCTGAATCAGGGACCACAGGAGAGATAAGATGAAAGGGGGTAAGTGAATCATGAAAACATAGCCATGAGGGCTGGCTAATTAGAGTTAAGAGCAGCTCAGATGGAATATGGCAAGTCATAACTTGGGGTTATTGGCAAGGAAGTAGACATAAAAGCATAGAGGGTAGACATATGCCCAGCTCTAGTGTTTTATTTACTTGTTGTATAGTCCTGGTACAGAGCAGGCTGGCTCAAACTCAGAAATCCACCTGCCTCTGCCTCCCAAGTGCTGGGATTAAAGGCGTGTGCCACCTCTGCCCGGCACCTCTAGTATTTTAAAGGCTTATCATAAATATGTCTTGTGCTTTTTATCTGGGAACCTAATGATCAAAGGCAGGGTAGAAACCCTGATCTAAGATTAAATATTTATAACAACAAAGCTCATAGCCAATGAAATGAGAACCCAAACTGGAATTGGTAGATGATCAAGAAAGTCAATTCAAACTGGTAATCTATCAAGAAGATGTGGTGATTTGGTCAACCATTTGAAGCCTAATTTTTTTTAGTTAATATATAGGTGTATATAAAGGTGTATGTACATACATACACACACATACATACACACATACATACATACATACACACATATACATGCACACATACATACATACATACATACACACATACACACATATATGATTTACTTTGGTATTTATCCCTTCATTCTACTATATTCCCTTCTCACCAGATAGGCTGCTTCTGTTTTCATTGCACACACACACACACACACACACACACACACACACACACACACACACTTAATATAAAAGAAAACATGTAACACTGTCTTTCCTTTCCTCTATTACCTAGTCTTCTCCCTTCCTTTTATTCTATTTTCCTGATATATATATATGTGTGTGTGTGTGTGTGTGTGTGTGTGTGTGTGTGTGTGTGTGTGCGCGCGCACGCACATGTGCACTCTTATATTTGTGTATCTCTATACATTCTGCAGATTCTGAGAGGTCACACATTTATATTTATGTTTGTGCACTTATATTTATATGTTTGTGGCTGCATAGATTCTGAGAGGAAAAAGGTTTGACATTCTGAGTTGTGCCATTTTAGCTTAGTATGTGGATGTCCAATCCCATCTAGTTTCATTAAAATGATATAATTTCCCTCTCTGTGTTTGAACAAAATTCCACTGCTATGTACAATGCCATGTTTTATCTGTTCACCTGTTAGTGGGCATCTAGGTCATATCTGTATGAACTGTGAATAGTGGAATATCAATTTTATAAAATTAACACTATAGGAAATATGGGAAGAGAAACCCAAGACAGTAAGAGTGGGTGGTTTCCATGCTCACTTTCAGTGATAGACAGATCACTAAGGCAAAACAACAGAACAGCAACCCAGCTCAACCACAACACAGACCTAAAAGAATATCTGCAGAATATTCTAGCAAGCAGTGAAGGACACAGACAAATACCTTTGAAGAGAAAGCAGGACCCTCATGGATAAAGCCAGCTAACCAAGGGGATGGAAATTATGAAGCAAGAGCCTGCTGTGTGGCACATGCCTGTAATCCCAGCACTCATGAGGTATAGGCAGGAAGATCTCTGTGAGCCAGCCTGGTCTACATAGTGAGTTCCAGTACAACCAGAGTTACAAACAGAGATTGTCTCAAAAAAACCAACCCAACCCAAACCAAACCAAGCCAAACCAAGCCACTGGAGAAACTGAAGACACACTAGAAGGTGGAAAGCCCCCTCCCCAACTCTCATGGGTCAACAGTATTAATATTAACAAAAATGTCTATGCTATCAAAAGCAAACTTGAAGTTCAATGCAATACCCAACTGCTGGGGACAGCATACAATGTCAGGGACTGCCTGCAGGAGGCCAGGATGGAGACATCTCAGTAGCCTGCGGCAGCTCCTTGTAGAAAAGAACGACATCTGGAACCCTGAGCAGGAGACACATCCCTTCAGGGGACCCAACATCTGAAATAAGGGGCTGCCTGCAGTAGGCTGGGAGGGAGACATCTCAGTAGCCTGAGGCAGCAATTTGTAAAAAACAGTTGTTTCCATTTCTCCTAACCTTAGTCCTGGACAACAGCTGTATAGATTTCATTCGTGTGTGACTACTTTTCAGTTGGCCTTGGTGTGGATAATTATTCTAGTATAACTGACTTTCTTACTTATTTCTCCTTCTACTCTGGTGAATTCTGTGAAACTAGATGTTTCTTGATGTATTGATTCTTAAACAATTAAAAATTGAGGCATGGAGCACAGCACAGTCCTAATGGCCCAGGTGCATGCTGTGTGTTCTCATCTTGAACACAATGTTGTAACTGCACAATGCCAGATTAATGCTTGATTTGCAAAGAAAGTTTGAAGAAAGTAAATAGAGTCAACATTGGGATCTAAGAAAGAAAGAAAAAAACTATTGAAGTTATGAAATAAGTTTTACACAAATTTGATAGTGGTTCCTGGATAAGCAAGTATAGAATATGTAAAATCATATATTAGTAAAACTAAGTAAAAACACTGGGACTCTTAGGAGAGTCACTGTGTGCAATGTGCAGAAGCAGAAAGCTAGTGGAACTACTGAGCTAAGGGTTAACTTGATCCTTTCTGGCCAATGCCTGGCAGCTCTGCCATGTCATTTACCATTAGAGCTTCACAGGAAAAGACAAGTAGCTGGCCTTGGAGCTCTGAGCTCTGAGGTATAATAAGTTAAAGTTTAAATAATGATAAGTTTGCAATTATTATTTTGTCTATAGGCCTGGGAAGAGGGGAGCTTGAAACTTTGGGGGACAATTGAAATTCTTGATCCTTTGTGGGAAGTGGTTATTCTTTTGAATTTTATTTGACAATTATTATACAATTTCTATTTTTTAAAACCTGCTTTTGGAGTATAAATAAAAGACTGGGGAAAGGAAGATGAAAGCGAGCATGAGAATAGCATCTGAGGAGAGAAGAGCATCTGTGAGTGAAGAGAGAATGTGAGGTGTGTGTGGAGAGTGTGAGTGTGAGTGAAAGCAGAGTGCGTGTGGTGTGTGTGAGGTGTGTGTGAAGTGTGTGTGTGTGTGTGAGTGAAAGGAGAGTGCATGTGGTGTGTGTGTGAGGTGTGTGTGTGAGATAGTGAAAGGCGAATGCACAGAGGTATATTAGTGTGAGAGTTCAAGAAAAGAAAAGAGCACAGGAGGAAAGCAGAGAGCACGAGAGCATGTAGAGTATGTGCAGCCTCAAGCGAGAGAATGAGTGAGAGAGAAAGAGAGCAGAGAATGAGAGAGAAGAGAGAGAAACTTAAAGCCTTGAAAAATTTGTCTGTCAGCTTGCACCCCAAAAGTAGTCTGTGTATATTTATTACGCGCCCTGCAGATATCCCTGTTTCCAGTTGAGAACTCCGATCCGATCCTGTGTCGAGGCTGGACCCCAACACCCAACTGAAAACATAAATCTTAAAATTTGTGAGTAAGCGTGAAAGATTCTGACTGAGTAACACAGTCCTGACCTGGAAGGGTAATGATGGACTTTCATCACAATATCTCATTTTGAAATATACTGCAGTAACAAAATCAGCAGGGTTAATTTGGGGGAGGGGGTGAATAAACAGATCACCCAAAACTAACATAGGAGTAGATAGAAGCCACAGAAATAAACACATCTACGGTCAACTGATTCCTGAGTCAGGCATCAAGAACTCATGTTGGCAAGAAGATCTCTTCTTCAACAGCGGTTGCTGTGTAAAGGGAGCGTCTGCGTGGAGAATACTGGGCTGAGACAAGTTAAACCTCTCAGTGAGTAAAAGTCAACTCAAAAGGAACCAGAGAGTAAACGTAAGACCTCAAGTCCTGACATCAGCAGAGTAAAAACATCATGGAAGTGTTTCAAGCCATTGAAGCAAACAACGGTTTCCAGACTAGAACTCAAATTGGGAAAAGAAGCAAGGGTTGTGGATTTACGTCAAATTCAGAAGCACCTGCCCAGCCAAGGAGACAATCAACAGAGTGCAAGAGCTTAAGGACTGCAGAAAAATGTTCCCTTACAATGGTCTTGTCTCCAAGACACACAAATAGTATGAACAGATCTCAAAACCAGAAATGCATATGGGCAGTAAATACATAAAACATGCTAAGTATCTTTAGCTCACAAGAGAAAGATGGATCAGAAGGACCTGAAATTCCACTTCTTCCCATCCAGAATTGATATTAACAAACAAAACAAAAAACTGCCAATGACAAATGCGGGCCCATCTTGGGGTGGGATGGGGTTCTTTTACATTGCTGGTGGGTATGTGAATGAGGACGGCCACCACGGAAAACAACAAGGAGGTTCCTCAAAAGCCTGCAAGCAGAGCTACGTCGTGGCACAGCTCAGAACCCTCCTAGGTACCTAACTGAAAGGAGATGGAGCATGCGTTCCTGACACACCTTCTGATTCACTTTTTTTCTGGTAGCACTTTTCACAATGGCTTAGATCTATCAACAGATGAGTGGATATATGATATATACTTACAACAGTGTATTATTCAGCCAAAGAAGGATAAAGCCATGTCTTTAGAAAGACTGCTAGAACTAAAGTCCATCACGCTACGTCTAGTAAGTCAGACACAAATGACATCATGTGTTTGCATTCATACACAGAATCTAATATTTTTTTAAAAAAAATGGAAATTAAAGTGGGTCCTGAAGTCCTCTCATCTGCAGGCTCTCTCTCACACACAGTCCTGCGTGATATATCCTTAGACACCCCTAAGCACAGGACAATCACCCTAATGAAACAGCATAGTTGGGGCAACCTGATTTGTTAATGGAGAAATCACTGAACCTCATTATGTTCACTGCTTTAATTGAACAGATAAATCTTCTATCAGGGCATCTTTCCCCACTCTGATACCGTCCTCTTATCTTGTAGGCAATACAGAACAGCTAAGTGGCTACAAGTGTAAACTGGCAGTCCAACCTAGAGGAAGTTCATGTACTTGCGCCTGGACTCCATCGACACAACTCCAGAGCAGGCTTAGCATGTGGGAATCCCTGGGTGCTAACAACAATGCAGGAGGTTTGGAGGTGTGTGTGTGTGTGTTTTGGGGGTACTAAACAACTCCAGAAGAAAAGGTTTCTTCCTGGGAAAGAACTTCTGAGTTGCTTCTCTGTTGAAGACATGTAGCAGAGGAAGGACAGCTCTAATGTGTCCTCAGGATGGAAGAGACATCTGGGATCAGTGACTTCAGCCCTTTTGTCTCCATGCTGGGCTGTGTGTGCTTCGTTTCTGATCTGGAGAAAGCTGCTTATCTGACATTTGAAATTGTCGATAGAGGGAAGCTCCAATCTTCCTTCATTATGCCTTTCCACTGTACACCGTTACAATCTGATTACCCAGCTGTGCATCTGAAATGAAACCACAAGCTTTCCTTATTGAATTCTTTGTGAATACACAACATTAAATAGTGTGTGTGCAGGAGGAGTGGTTATCTAAATAGTATTCCAATGCACAGTCTTAGAGAATCCATATTAGAACAACTATTAATAGCATATTTGTTTCCACGCCTTAGGAAATCGAGATATCCACTCAGTACCAACCATAATGCATAAGGACAGACTACTCTCAAGCCCAGCCAGATAGCTCAGTGGGCAGCAGCACTTGGAAAGCTTGACAATCTGAGTTCAACCCATGAAATCTACATGTTATGAGAGAACCAACTCTCGGAAGTAGTCCTCTGAAGACGTGAGTTTGGATCCTCCAAGAAGCTACAGAAAAGCTGAGTATGAAGGCAGGCATTTGTAACCTCAGAGCTCAGAGTAGGGGCAGAGGGGCAGGTACATTCCTGAAACACACTGGACAACATACCTAGTTAGTCAGTCTGTGAACTCTGGACAGCAAGAGACCTGTCTCCAAAATAAATAAATAAATAAATAAATAAATAAATAAATAAATAAATAAAAGTGTAGAACAACTGAAAGACATGTGTGGTCAGACCACAGCTTCCACATACAAACATACCCTTTGGCATGTGAGCCCGTATGTACAGGTGCACACATTAATGCTAATAACACACACACACACACACACACACACACACACACACATGGGGGGAGGCTAATTATCATAACTTTTGTTATGATATCAGAACTTCTGTAGGGGGGGGGGCTGAACTTTCAGAAACACTATGATGTGTTTCATCAGAATCAGATACCAGAGGTTCCTCACACACATCAGAAACATAATAAAACTGAATTTCAGAGTTTCATTACTGCTATAACAGACAGAAGACACCATTCTCCTGCATCAGCCTTAGACATCCTACAGAGAGAGAGAGAGAGAGAGAGAGAGAGAGAGAGAGAGAGAGAGAGACTTTTCACAACTAGTAACAGGAGAAAGTGAGGGGAATGGCTGTCACACTGATTTGGGGAATAAACACACACATACACACACACATACACATGAGCAAATACATCACTTATAAAAAAGGAATACCACTAGGTTGCAAAGGGAGGTTCAGGCAGTTCGGTACTCCGGTAAACAGAGCTGTTGCTAGCGGGGATGCTGTGGTGGGAGGATGGGGTAGAGGAGGCTCATGCCAGGTGCAGTAATGAGGCTCAACATGAAGAGGCGACACAGGCAGTCCACACAGAAGAGGATCCAGGGAAGAGATACTGACTTGGGGATGATCATCAATAATGCACTGAGGAATAAAAATCAGAAGAATGTTTGACAGCAGTGAAAAGGGCAACCCGGGCTGTGGGCTGTGTGTGTAGCCGGAGAGAGAACAAGTCTGAGCTGCTCATTCTGATGCTATTTAAGGCAGCAAGTTCTCATTAACTCTGGGCTGATCTGGCTTTCCATTCCTGCTGGAAAAGGAAGGAAGGAAGGAAGGAAGGAAGGAAGGAAGGAAGGAAGGAAAGAAGGAAGGAAGGAAGGAAGGAAGGAAGGAAGAAAAGAAGGAAACCAACTGAAAAGCTGTGGGCTACAACTCAAGTATCCATGGTTCAAAAGACAGAAAAAAAAAGAAAAAAAATTGCAGGTCTCAGATCCTGGAGTTCTACTATTAAATGAGTACCTCTGTCACCTTGCCCTTGCTCAGGCTTGTCACATAGCCCACTGAGTGGGGGGTGGGGGGTGAGTGGACTTAGATTTACCACTGTGGAGAACAGCACTCTGTCTACTTTTTGCACTCTGATCACAGCGTTCCTCTTCATAGCAGCCATGGTGACTATGATACGTGTGCAGAAAAGTTAACCAGAGAGTTCCGTAGACTATCGTGAACATAATCAAAACATGGCAGTTTTGAGACACAAGTTTAGACACCCCGTTTTCTCCTTCTTTGATGTACTCTGTTCACAGCTGCCTGGTGGCGGAGTTAAAGCGGACCAGTCACTCGGATGTCAGTGAGGAATGCCAGCAGGAAGTGACACCTCCGAATGGCTCCCACATGCTCTCCTATGCTTCCTCAGCGAGATCCTCAGTTATTTTATCAGCTGCTGCTGACCACTTGTTGGGAAAGCGTGTGAATTGTTGTTGAGGTGTTTTGTATGCTGGAATAATAAATTTTTCCAGAATAAATAAAATTATTATTAAAGATTGTCAATACGCACTTGCTGGGGCTTAAATTCGTGCAGCTACGGTGTGGATGTGGAGTCTGTGCTAGCACTGTCCTCTTTTTTTACGATGGAAATTGAAGCTCAGAAAGACACACCAACTTGCCCAAAGTCGCACAGCCTGTGAGACCTACACAGGACTTTAAAGCCTGCAGATTAGCTCCCAGCACTTGTAGAGCCTCTTAGAATCGGTGCTACCTCTTAGAGAGACATTTACATTCTTAAAGCAAACTAAATGCACCTCAAGGTAGGCAGCTCATGTACCCAGGATTTGAGAGACACTACCGGGCGCCCCTCCCTGCACATGGGGGTCCTATATCAAAGAGCCAGAGTTAGTGTGAATTCTGTCTCACATACTAGCTGACCCTGCTCCTGGCATCCAGTCAGGAGGAGGATGTGGAGATCTCTTTGGTGATCCAAAGAGTGCTGCGCTGTGGGAGGAAGGGGAGGCCGCCATGCTCTCCACCTGTGAACATTTTAGACAGAACCAGAAACTGATAATTGCCAATGTAAAGCACTACTCCTTTGCTTTTGGGGCCTTTCAGCCCAGGGTTTCCAAACCCTCCAATAACTCCAGATCGACAGCTGATCCGGCAAAGCTGTATGAAAGGGAAGCTGCTCTGGGGGTTACTTTTCTTGTTGCTACTTCTGTATCTTTTTCTTGTTTTCATGAAAAAAGACATTTTTTTTCCTGCTCTAGGGAAGAAACAATCTTAAATTCCTCAGGTGAAGCCTTCTATCTTATTCACACAAGAGGGAAACCGCCATTAGGATAGATGATTGTGGCACAGGTGACGTGGTTTTAACATCAATTTTAGGAATTTATATATAAAAATCCTGAGAGATCATGTGAATGCTTCAAACTACCTTAAGAATGACAGTATTTGGGGGATATTGAGAAAAATGCCTCTAAAAGACTTCAGGAAGAGATGGATGGGCAGAAAGGGTACTTGATTGCTTGATTATGGGTCGTGTTTTACAAGAAGAGTAGCTATGGTAACAAATAGTCAGCCATGGCCTACTCTTTTACCCACAAATGAACGACACCAAGGATATACGATCCTGTAGACTGGCTCTGGTGGCAATCTTGCTGCCTCCCTGTGCTTCCAAATCATTGTCCCCAAGGAACCAGTTGTACTGATTTAGTCTCATGTTTTTTTACAGCCAGAAGAAACACAAATCCAAGACATTAAATAGAAGGTTGATTCTTAACCCAAAAGCGGTTTCTCCAGGGGACAGCTAGAGGGCAGTAGATGATGGGGGTAGTGGAGCCAAGCCAAAGATTCGGACTCTCAGAGATCAGAGAAACTCCAAAAAACTTAGGTTTGCAATTTTCACAACACACACACACACACACACACACACACACACACACACACACACACACACACAGAGAGAGAGAGAGAGAGAGAGAGAGAGAGAGAGAGAGATTTTTACAAAAATAAAAACGAAATAATCACTTCAGTCCAATTAAGGGTTATTTGCATCACATACATTATAGACAGGGAGTTTTGCTAATTGCAGGAAAATGTGAAGTCAAAAGAAAACACATCAATCACCCATTAGATTCTCAGTTATATAAACAGGGCCCTAAAGAGAGGAAAACTCAGGATCAAGGTTGCCTAGCCAGGTGTATACAGAACATGCTACAACCTTCCTGACAGCGCACTTAGAGTTCCCGCTGACATGCAGAGAAAGCCTCGTGTAAAAGCACGAGGTCTGACTGAAAAGGTGCACAGAATCAGAAGCTGAAGAACAAATCAAAAGGAAGTTCAAAGACCAACTGAACAGCTATCAGAGGCTAAACAGAGAACTCTTCACCACCACATATTCAGGTAAGGCAGCACTCCTTTAATGACAAAGGATGTCAGTGACATAGTTTCAGCATCAGCTTATCTAAGATGCAGTTTCCCAGAACAACCCCAGAGGAGACTGCCACGGCCAGGCACCTGCTCTGCAGGCAGTCCTAAGACAAACGAGGGCCCTGTTCATGGTCAACTGACAGGCTGGCAAGATTATGCACAGGATTTATTTCCGGCTGGCTGAAGGTCACTCAAACATATATATTTTCCATTACCAAGGAGTTAATCTGCCATAGGTCCTCCGTGTGCTGTTCAAATGTACACCGAAGTTCTTACTTTAACACCAGCTGAAAGTTGGCTCTGTTCTGCGGGAGATATTGGCATTAGTCTTTTAATGAGAAATGGTGAGATAAAAATGATGAATTCATTCTTGCCTGGCTAATGCAGTAAAAAACGATTGCACATCTAACTTCTGGCTTCTGAGAAATAATTCTGGAAGGTAGAAACTCTGAGGGCCTACCCTGCTTAAGTCTATAAATCTCAACAGTTCAAATGTGAACCCCAACGTTTGCTGCTAGTAAATGCCAGCAATTTGATTAAGACCTACAAAATCCAATAGCAAAAAAACGGCCCCGTATATCTTTATAATATGCACAATGGTGTGTTGGAGTCAAGTTAGTAATTCGTTCATTCGGCTACCAAATATTTATTGAATAAATATTTTATTATTCTAGTGTCCTAGGAAACAGTCAACAAAGCAAGCAAAACCCCCTTTGCACATGGGAACTTACTTAGTTCACTCACGTGACCTCTCCCTCCCAGCAAAGACATGAAAGTGAAGTTTCCTGTGAGTAACACTCTAATTGAGCTACAGTGTTCAACTGGGGTCCAAAATGGCGATGGCACATGAGAAATCTGGGTAGTGATGGGGTTCCATGGTAAGGTCATGCATGGGCTTGCTAGTGAGGTCACTGGAGATTACACAGGTAGTCAAAGTGACAAATATTTGTGTGCAAACATGTTTGGCAGACTTTAGAAAGCTTTAAAGTTTGCTAAACCACACAATCATTTTGATTATTTAAATAGTATAATGGCCAAGTAAGCTATTACTGAAAAAAAAAATACAAGTAATCTACCATATACACTTCCCTAGTGAAGGAAGTTATCATGACGGACATTTAAGTTATCTTAGAAAAACAAACAAACAAACAAACAAACAAACAACAGAGAGATCATTAGTTTAATGGCTATGTCTGCCTGTATTGTTACTAACACTGGAGTATCTCAGCCCGGCCCATCACTCAAAAGTCCAGATGAGGGTTTACAGGGTGGATGCTGACCTGGGTTAATGATGGTGCACATCAGAAACAGGAAGGTAAAGTTATAAAGTGACTGTCTAATGGGAGTGGAAGAGGTCTTGGAGTTTGGTCAAATAAGAAGCACCAGGAGCAATAAAGGACATTATGGTGATGCCATAACCATCCGCAAGCTAGAACTGCATGTCATGTCGCTGGCATGTCATGTCGCTGCGGACTCAGTATGAAGATACGCGGCTTTGGTGTGTAGGTGAATACAGCAATTTTCCATGGGAACACATATGGATCGTTCACATTAATGATTCACCAAGGATCTGTGAGAAGGGGAGTGGCCCTCATGGTGGATTCTTTGAGACAATCCTCACAGGTCTTCCTTCTCCTTAGGGGACAGCTTCACAGCTTAGAACTCCATATTCCAACAGTCTGCAATACACTGGTTTCCAAAGTCAGGCCACGAGGCCCGTGCTGTTGTTCCTCTAACCCAGCCGTTGTCTGGGAATGCTGAGAACTCCCACTGAGGGATCCATATCAAGCTATGAGCAGCACTCTTACACTGGAGCCCCATCATCCACAACAGCCACACTTGGCTCTTGCTCTAAAAGTATTCTAACCCTGTGTGAATGGCATGCTTTGTGAGTAGAGAGAGACCGGGACAGCACCCCTTAGCACGAATGCGCTCTATAAGACTGCAGAGTTGTCTCTGGGGATCCAGAAGGAGCCCTGCACACGGGTGAGGAGAGGCAGAAGGTTTGCCTAACTGCATCTGGATCTCCTCGGTTTTCTGAGGCCGGCCAAGGCTGTGTTCTTCCATCAACTATCTGTCCTAGTTTCCAAATGCTGGCAATCAATTCCAAAACTCTTATTTGTCCAGGCCAAGCAAAGTCCGTGTGTAGGGGAGACTGAAGCCCTGGGCTCTAAGAGTGAAACCTCTCCATGATGGCAAAAGCCTAGAGAAGCAAGCAGCTCTTCATGGAATCAAAGCATAGAGAAAAAAGGATGGGGTGGGTTATCAACTAAGCGGTGGCTCAGAATCTTTGCGGTTAAAAACTCCAAGCTCCACGAATTTCAATTTTGGTATGCCGACAGAGGGAAAGTATTCCACAGGCACAGAGGCACTCAATTAAGACTGCCTAGGTTCATTTCCGTGAGAACTGTGATTAAATTAAGACTTGAGATGGAAAATGTGGGCTGCAGCAATTTTGAAAAAAAAATCACCTTTTTTTGCAGTCTGGGATTTATTTTTTTTAACATATTCAAACAAAAGGAGTCATGGTTTCAAGTCAGGGGAAAGCCTATAATATATAATTAAGGATGAATTCCTGCATACCAAGTGGAGTTTAAGAGAACGGAACAAAACAACACAATCAGAAATGAAGCGCCAACTGTGCACCTACCATAATAGATGGCTTGTTGATTAAAAATAAGAATACATTGCATGCGGAATCCAAAGGAAAATACATAAACAAACTAGATGTTGCTCTCCTGTCAAGTGTGAGACACTCACCTATGAAATACAAGCCCCCGCGGAAGGCGCATGCTGGCTTTTCCTCCTCTTTAATATTCTTCGCTTTTGAAAATGGGTTGCAAATAATGTGTCTCAATAGCATCCCGGAAAGCTATGTGTCGCCACTGTGGCATAACCTAAAAATGATCTAATAAATTCTCTGAAGAATCATCTATACCTAGAATGAGTGCTTTATGGAAGACATTTTAGAAGAGCTAAGACTGTTTAGAGAGAAGATTTCAAGGCCTGCAGTGAATACAACTGATGCCCCACAGAGGGGTCACGGGGTGTCAACCTTGTTCAGCAATGGATGCTAGGTCAGCACAGACCAGCAGCTTGACAGAACAGATAGGCATTTGGGAGCTTCTAAGAGCCATTCCTTGAAAAAAAAATACATGTTTGCTACGGAGTCCCCGTAAACTGTTGGAAACACCCATCACCAACTCCCAGGAAAGAAAAAAGGTCTTGGCAAAAGAACTCATCGATTGGCCTGGGGCTCCGAGTGTGAGCCCAAGGACAGAATTAGCATGGTTGCTCTCTCCTCTGGAGTCTGCAGCAGTGTGCAGGGGTCGACCTCTTAGGCAGCATCAAAGTACACAAGGATGAAATCAGAAAAGTTGAAGAAGAGGTATCATGGAGTCACCCACACTGATGAAAGCTTAGACCAACCTTCCTAGCTTCCCACCCCTCCTTAGCATACTTTCTTTTTATTTTTACACCATCTTCCAGCCTGCGTGGGGGGCAGAGAAGAGAAAGGGACTCCCTCTAGCACCAAGGAAACAGATAAATACATGATGCTCACTGTCATTAGCTGGTCCCTGGTTAGCTCAGACTCTCTCCTCCCCAGCCCCACCCCTTCCCCACCCCCCACTGGCACTTCCTGCCTATTGTAGTTGCAAAATCCACCATTCTGCTTTCGATTCTCCAACAATTGTATAAGAGGCAGATGAACTAGCCCTAAAACATAAAGAACAAAATGTCACTTGCCCCAGCCTGAGAGGCTATTTCTGTAGCTCAGCAGTCCATGGAACCCTGGGGGGTCTGAGTACAATGAAGACCTGATTGCTGAACCAAGTTCCAGACTTGTAGGTGCAGAGGGACAGGGTCATGGGACCTGCCTCATCCCCAAGGCTGTGCTCCTTCACTGAGCAACACGGTCTTTTCAGTTGTCTCCAAAAGTCTAAATAAAGATGGAGCTATTTTAAAGTTAATCGCAAAAAGCTCCCAAGTTGAGCATTCCTAATCTGAAAATCCAAAGTCAGAACTGCTCCAAATTCAAAACCCTTTCAAGCACTGTCAGGATGCCACAAGCTGGAAATACCACACTGAAACTTGAAGATCTGTTTCAGGCACACAACTATGGAAACATTGTATAAAACTGCCTTCAGGCTATGTCTGTAAAGTGACTATGAAACATAAATGAGTCTTAAGATCAGATTTGGGCTTCATCTACAAGATGTTGTTATACATAGGCAAATATTTAAAAGTTTGAAAAACTATCCTCAATTCTGAAATACCTCGGGCCTGAGAGCTTGGCATAGTGGATCCTCAGAGTGCACAGCACATGGAAGGCCACACAACCAGACGCTGACAGCAACAGGTTCTATGAATAACCAACGAAGTTATGGACTTCACCAGAACCGACCATGGCAGGTACGGAGACCACAGTCCAAGTGGCTGTTTTTGAATGTACTGCTTATCTCTATGGCTCACAAGCATTCAGAGCCTTTTCCTTTGAAAGCACTGTGGAGAGTCTAAAGCTGGTTAAAGGGAAGACAGAGACAAAGGAATGACTACTGAGCCTGGACACCTTTACCAACTCATAAACAGTCCAGAAATCACAAACAAACTTGGCCCAAGCCCTCCACTTCCAGTCTGCTAGGACAAAGGGGCGCAAAACACGAGCTGAGTTTACTAAGCTTGCATTCTGAACGTGCGATCCTTTGAATACTCACTTTCAGCTCCGTAATTATAGTGTTAGTCCCCGAAAATTCGCTCAATTCTACTGCAATTAATGGACTTGAAATGGCAGGCTTACTTCGACTCGACAAATATGAATATTTCCCACATTCTGTTCTCTATGANAAAGGGGCGCAAAACACGAGCTGAGTTTACTAAGCTTGCATTCTGAACGTGCGATCCTTTGAATACTCACTTTCAGCTCCGTAATTATAGTGTTAGTCCCCGAAAATTCGCTCAATTCTACTGCAATTAATGGACTTGAAATGGCAGGCTTACTTCGACTCGACAAATATGAATATTTCCCACATTCTGTTCTCTATGACGGTGATAATAGTCCTACTGCACGGATGGTGCTACCTCAGCCCACGCTGTAATTTATGTGACAATAAGAAATGCAAATATATGGCATTCTCTTTGGGAATATACATGAAGGCCCTTTGGTCACGAATTAAAGTAAAGAAAAATATCTGCAATTAATGCCTGTGTGTTCTCTTTTGTCAATATTCTAATTTCCTTTTGATCGAATGACTGGATAGAGAATTCCCAAATGGCTTCTCTGAAGTTCTTCTGGCTCCCCAAACATTAAATTATCAGGGAGTTTTCAAAGCCTTTCAAATACAAGAGAATCTAGAATATTCAAACATTTCAGCTTTTGTTTCTCCAGTTGTCAAGGACTGTATTCCTGCCCCTCTGTGGTTCTGACTTGCCTCAGCCTTGGTGGGGGGCAGGGGGCAGGTGTTGAATGTGTCTAAAGAGATGGGAGATAGCAGATCATAGATCATGAAAGTAGAGAAGGGAGTCACTGAGAAGAGAGGTCTAAGCAGGATGGGAGTGAGGGCTGACGGAAGCAAGATGGAGTGTTACTCCAAACAAAGACTATGGGGGGGGGGAACCCACGCAGAAACCTACTACTTGTTAAGCTAATTAAAGACATAAGTTTAAAAAAATAAGTTATGATAGAGGTGTTCTGTGTGCCTAGGTATTACTGGTTCTAGACACAGCTTTATTAGCTGTTGGTAAAAAAAAACCCAAAATGTTCCCCGCATAATGCAGACTCATGCCATTCCTCTTGGTTACCCATATGAAGCATATAAGACGCTATTGAAACCACCACACACCTAGGTTGCAAAATATAGACGAGTCAAGTTGGAACAGCACGGAAAGTTTTCTCTTTGCTGGCAGTTTTCACAGTGCTTGAAGGCGCTGTGCAAGATGCTGCCTTGGGTGTATAAGCATGTGTGTGTGTGTGTGTGTGTGTATTGGGGGGCATTTAACAATAGTCTTACCTACAGTGAACTCTATTTACTACAAATGACAACTTACCAGGTAAGAAGGTTTCGGGATAGCAAACTGCTGTCTGGTTGAATCTGAGGCCTGAGGCACAGGAGGAAATTTATGTCTGGTACTGTGAAGCCAAGTCAAAAATCCCATGGCTGGGATTTAAAAGGAAGGTTTTAAATCCTATGGGGATTCATATTCTCTCTGCCCCTCCCTTCCCCCTCCCCCTCTTTCTCCTGTTTAAAGCCACAGACAAAGGGTATTCTTGTCCTTAATCAGAGAAGCCCTTCTGCCCCAGTGAAGGGATTACATTCAGAGACTCTGGACTCCTCAGGGTTCTGAGAACAGTGATGGTGGTGGTGGTGGTGGTGGGGTTCAGCCCTAAACAGGAAATCTGATTCTCACCCCTTATGTGTCAGAAAACATCATGCAGGACCTGGAAGGTGGAAAGAGGGGCTGCACAAAGCAACCTGGAGGGCATGCTGCAGCCATTGACCTGGAGGGCATGCTGCAGCCACAACAAACACAATCTCACAAGTGCAATTGCCTGCTCTGGCCCTGGGCCAGACTGGCCCTGCCAACGCCCAATCATGCACTGGGGGTGGGATTCACAAGACCCTG